>JASDQU010243549.1:173262-184539 GCA_032191745.1 Picea mariana
AAAAAGGAATGTGGAACATAGAAAGGAATCTAGTCTAGAGAACTTTCCTAAATAAAACTCAACTAAGTTTTAAGAAAGGCATCAATCATTAAAGGAAATTGAGGGAATAAAGGGACAACAAGGAGCGTTTTTAGGATGGGTGAGGGAATCTGACATTTAACTAAATTAAATAAATGAATTTCTGGTGCAACTAAGGGATCGAGTGACAAGTGTACAGGGAGAGTATTTCCTAATTAATTTTTAATAAAAATAATTTAACGTGCAATTGGAAAGTGTCACTAAGCAGAACTATATAAAAGTAATGGCAAGGAATATGAATGCATCACGACTGGTATGCGTAAGGTTATGCTGCTGAAATTTCTTTGACTAATTTTTCTTGTGGGAGTTGGGATACCCAGCTCGAAAAAGAGAGTGGTAGCTCGACCTTGCGAGGCGAGCTGGGAGATAGGTTTATCTGGTTTGTGTGCGTGGCCCCTTTGTGGCTCGGGGGGCTAAGGGGGGAAGAAGAGTACCCCTAGCATTGGCTGGGAGGTACCGGTGAAGTCTTCATTGTTAGCAAGAGGGGAGTTGAACAGAGCGAGATCGCATGAGGACTTCTTCAAGATTCAACTCGCCGGATAAGGTATTTTTATTTTTTGAAATTGCACTTGTAAAATATTAAATTGTGAATAATTTTTAACCATTGCTGCAACCATTTGTATTATGAATATCATTGATAATTTCCTTGTCATTGAAAAGAAACCTTGGATGTGAATATTGGAGAGTATAGTTGGTGAGAAAACTATAAAATTTAATAAGATTTCCGTTCTAAGAGGGTTGGTTGATTATCTCACCAATCAATTTGTCAATGATGGGGAAATTCAATTTTATCATATTGTTATTAATTTTTTTATATATCTTATTTTTGGGATGTTTTTAAAAAGATTATTTTTCCCTCATTTTTTTTTTCTACCCTTATGTTCTCGTCTTCTTGAAATGATTTAAACCTATATTGAAAATTGGTTAAAATAATTCCTTGTTACTGTGAAAACCAATTATGTTCTTCGTCTCTTGGAATGACTATAAATTATACTATTATGGAATTTGTTCTGTGTTCTATAGGATTAGCGCGACTTTATTTCGAGTTATGAATATCTTGTTTTTTCAACTGAGTAGGATTAGTGCTGCCTACTTCTGCTAACTTGAAATCCAATTTGCTTCTGTGAAAATAAGGTTGATTGGCATTGTCACCTAGATCGTGTTTGTAAGACCAATTTGGGTCTGCATTGTTTTTTGCGTTGCACAATTTTTCTCCGCGTATTCAGGGAGCTAAGGGGGCTCTGAGTCTCCAACCTTGCCCAACTTGTTCTTCATAAACTCAACTTTCTTATCCTTGCTCAACGACTAAATCATTTCCCAGTGATTTCCTTCACACTGTTGTTCAACCTCTTTTTCATTCTTTTGTTCTGCGTTTTTTTTCTTTCTCTACCCTCCACGAATGCCAGAATTAACCTCGGAGAATTCGTTTTCCAGTATCCTCTGTGAATAAGGGAGAATGTACTTGCATTTTTTGTTGGATGTCCCTGCCAAATCATTTTTTGGCATCCTTTGTGAGTTGGGGGATAATGTAAATGTGTTTTTGTTGGATGTCCCTGCAAAATCATTTGTTGGTACCCTCTGCGAGTTGGGGGAGAATGTCCTTGCATTTTTGTTGGACGTCCCTGTGAATTTTTGTGTGTAAAAACCACCTAGTGAGATAGGGAAAGCACCTCACTTTTTCCCCTTTCCCATGTGTTTTCCTGAGTTTTTCGTTTGTCCAGTCCCGTAGTGTTGTTGCTCAATGAAAAGTTGTGTTGTGGGCTCTCTTCGGATGGCTGTAGAATCTAGAATACAAGATGGCTTGAGTCGTTGAGATCCTTGTGGATGATTCAATTTCTTTCCTAGAAAATCACCCATGTGCTTGAGCATAATATCCCAATGTTTGATCCTTTTCCCTTCGAATTCTAGTATGAAATTTTCACCCCTGTGTTTTGATCTATCACCAAACGAATTTGTTGGCATTCACCCAACGAATTTTTTGGAATTCACCCAACGATGTTGCTATTTTATCCTTAACATTGGGAAGAAGCTTAATCCTTTGCATTTTACCCTGAGCTCCTTGTGTTTTTGCCTTAAGGATGCCCTGTGTGATTGGGGAGGGGGAATGTGTTGCGTCTTCTTGTTTTTCTATGCATTTTTATTGGTGCTCTCAAGATGTGCCCTAACATAAACAACTACTGTGCTCTCTATAGCGTATCCACTATTTTCATAATTTATTAATGGACTCCTTTTGACAACCACCAAATTCGGTTAGGCCCGCAAGCTTTCTCTGAATTAAAATTAAATACTTAATGAAAACAACCAATTCCTGTCAGGCCCGCAAGTTTCAAATTAAAATTTAAGCCCTTAATGACAACAACTATATTCATGTCGGGCTTACTTTCTTAACTTCTTATATTGTTAATTGATAAATATTGTTGATTAAGTTTTTACTATTATTATTGTTGTTAGGAAGTGTCTAAATATCTAATAATTTAATGAATAGATTTTTATTGCATTGAATGTAAAACTTAGTTAAACACCATAAGGGTCTATACATCCATAAGGTTCATAGTCTCTTATTTAACCAATGATTTATTAGTTAATTGTTTCTTTTACTATCTTCTCTTATATAATGATTTAATAATCATTATTATATTATTGTGGTCTAATTTAACATGTTCCTCTAAGATTAGTATAGATGTTGATGATGACCTTGTGGGGAGTGTTCTAAGGTTGGTTGTTGTAACTGTCTAATAAGTGTTAAAGTGTCTAATTCATGATAACAATGATGTAAACTAGAAAATAGAAGGTGATTACCCTCACGCGCCTTGAATATAGGGCGACATGTGTTGCTTGTATTAATTGTTCATGCCCCGAAAATTATAAGATTAGACTCCATGCGCCTTATATTAATTGACAATTATCTTGTGCCTTGAACGGATGCATTGTACGGATGATTGGTGATTATCTTACTCTTGTGCTTTTTAGAACACCAATGACATATGATGGTTTAGACCTTAGATATTTTGCGCAATGAATTAATGGATGATACTCTTGCGCCTGAATTTAAGGTGATATATATTTAATGTATGTGATTAGATTTCCTTACGCAACAATTAAATAAATTTGATTACCTTGTGCCTTCTCTTATGTCCTCGTATGGTGGATTTAGTAAAGATATTCTCTTACACCTCGAATTATATTGTGGTTATATTACCTGCGCCTTGATTGTAATTTTGATGTTTGATTAGTTAAGTAGTTAGACTCCCTTACGCCATGAAATGAGGTTGAGAATACTCTTGTACCATTAATTTGTCGACATGTGATTATGTTAAAGTTGTTGGTTTTGCATCTTTTATTTGTCTATGTGAACATGATTAAGTGATGGGGATGTGTGCCACAAATGTAACTGATAATTGCTTTTGCGCCTTGGATTTAATATGTTCTATGATGTGTTATGCGACTGATTACTCTTGCGCCTTGGTTAATTGATGTTTAAGATTGATGGATCGATGATTGGATGATTGTTGAGGCGGTTGATTAGGTAGTTGCTTGGATTGATTGTGTTAGTGGGATGTAGACATATCCTTGTTCCTCAGAACAATCGCCAGCTCTGAGACCTTAAATGGTTAAAATCAATTGGAACTCGGGCTTGAGCTTTGCTTATGTGTCTTGGAGGTCCTAACCTTGTAGGGTAGGTTGGAAGGGTAGTATCTTATGTGAATCTTATGTTTATTTTTATGATCCTTAAGTTATCGTTATGTTATCTCATGTTATCCTGGTATTATCTGATGATTATCCTTATGAGATGAGTTCAACGATTATGATTTGTACTGTTTATGCGTCATCATTTATTTGTATGAATGCATTGATGATGTGTTGCTAATTAATTGTGTTAAATGTGTCGGTATGTGTATCGTTATTCATGGCAACAATGTGTTGGATTCATGTCACGAATGAATGATATTGTGTTAATATTGTTCATTAAATATTGGATGGTGTGTCAATGATCTTGTTATTAATTGTGATTTATATTTCCTAATGCAGACAATTTTGTTTTTTTACCTGTTGTATGTTGCTTTTGTTGTCGTGATGGTGGGGCCGTTACATATGGTATCAGAGTGGGTTCAACCCTGCGACAATGGATAGTCACGCCTTCCATTGAATTAAACCCTTGATTAATAACTTAGCGCTAATTAAAATTTTAACCTTTTCATGCGGTAATCAAGGTTAGAGGATGCCACAGAGATTCACACCATGGTGTTGGGGAAGGAGGTGTGACACCTCTAGAAGTGCCCACGCCCTAGGAGTCTAATTAGGTTTTCATCGTGATCTAAACATAAAGAAGATTGAATGTACCATTTTAGATGACGATAAGTTTATATAGGAGTTCTATATATTTCAAAATGATTGATCGAAGCATTGAGCATTTATATAGACAATAACTGAGTAACCCTTCTATGAATAGGAAAGTATTAATTAAAAAGTTTATCAAACATGAATTTGAAAAAAGTAAAAAAAAATATGCATATTCAACACAAATAAGATTGAACACTTATATATAAAAGGCCCAGCATAAAAACAAACTAAAACTCACTAATGTGCAATGTACATACATTTAATTAAGCATTATCATTAATAGATGCATCCTTCTTAGGTATGAATGCATCCTCCTCAATCCCAATCTCCAACACTCTCTTCTCCACATTTCCCTATACCACATTTCAAATTTGTACATTTGAAAATTAAATTTAAATTATTTTAACAAATTAAATTTTAGTTTTAAATTTTGAAACATGTAATACCTGTGATATGCCAACTTGAATATAATCAACCACAGAAGAGGATGGAATTCCCATGGTCGGTTGAGTCATGGTCTTACCCACCATACCCTAATATTCAATGAATTATATATTGTTTAAGACATTTTTCTTTTAAGTTAATAATTCAAATGACATTGCAATTTTCATATATAACTAAATTTGTTTTCAACATGAAATGATACCTGTGAACTCCCACCCTCTTCAAACTCTCCCAATGAGAATTGGTACAAGCCTGCCCAAGTAGAGGGAGACGGAATATGAATCTGTGTTTATATTACTAAAAAAAATAAAATCATGCATGTTGATTATTCAACAAGTTCTGAAGTTTGGACAACTAAAGTGGATATTTTTAAGCACATACCTGATTCAACCCTTCCAAATTTAAGCTCGATGAATCAAGTCAGCTATTTACTGGAGATTCATTTAACAAATGAACAAACTGCAATGAATGATGATAACAACCCAATTATTTTTAAAGATACAATGATATGTATCTAGAACTAAAAGAAAACTATCCTCAAATGCATGCAAAATTTACTAACTATAACACATACCAATCCGGTGTTTGGTTCATTATTTTGAATTAATTCCTTCAAACTATTACGACAATGTTTTTCATACTCTTGTATATCCTCTATGGACATGGAATCTATCTCCTCATTTGTTTTGTAAACAAAATTGACATGAGAATTGGCTTCAATTCTCCGACGGTTCAAACCAACATCAACACCATAAAAAATGATTCCAAGTTTTCCTCGATTTCATTCTTGGCCTCCTTTCCAACATTTTATGTAGCTCACATCTTTGAATGCAAGGAAAATTCCCCTATTGAACGAGATACGAAAGGTCGTGGAGGCCTCTAAAATGCTACATTTATGTATGCCCCTTTTCAATTATATGTTCATCCTTTACCAGCCCCATAATAACTGGATGGTAGGATGCTATAATCAGGGTGAATTCCTATGAAAAACTCTGCATAAAAGAGTCTAGAAAAGTAATTTGGAACCTCATCAGTCCACGACAACTTCCCATACACTGCCAAAAATGTATTATAAAGGTGTCCTGCTATGTTGGGGTGCTTAAAATATTACACCTTCAACATCTTTCGATTTGCCCCCTCTTTGAAATTAAACATATAAATTTCATCTTCTTTTGAAACTCTATTTTTAACTACTTCCCATTTATCCGGGCCCATCACCTCCGAATTTCGTTTCCTCATCAAATCGATAAAACTATTAGTCATTGGCCCCATCTTTTGATATGCATCCATAAAGTTCTGTAATGAATGAAAAACAATGTCCAAGCTTTGCTTACTCTCTCGAGGGATATCCAAGCACCTCAAATAATTTGCATCCTGCTTTTAACACCCAAGCATCGTTCGAGGGTCATCACTTTAGTACACCCTTCCCAAGGAAGCTCATCACCAACATCTGAGGGATAGGTGGAAGTAGGTGTGTAATATTCTGTTTCTTGATAACTCCCTCTAAATCCACCTTCACCCTCTTCACCAACATTGAAATCTTCATGATAAACACTCTCTCTTTCATTATCTTCTCTTGCAATAAACTTATCCTCTACACATACACATTTGAAACTAATTACAACATTCAACAGAAACAAAAAACATAAAAAAATTAAACACACACACACACACACACACACACACACACANTTACCGAGCATATTTTCTTGTCATGATGTATTCCCTGCATTCTCCAGTGTTGGAGTATTAATGTGCAAGCTATCTAAGAAAGCTTCATCCATAGCACTATTTTGAGCACATTCTCTGGATGATCTATTCACAGATTCATTTGATAATCTCCTCCTTTGATTAGATTTCCTTTGGTCACTACTAGTTTCCCCTCCCAAGTTTCTATGCCTTGCTGAGATACGGGTCTCCGACGTCCTCAGAGTCTCAGTCAAAGAAGGGGTTCCTCTTACTCCTTCATTGGATATACTAGAGCATTTGCAAGTCATTTTTGGAGACTCTTGTCTCGACATCTCGCCTCGATCTAGATATCTTTTGAAAATCCATGAATATGAAAGTTCATAAGTTATATAAACACAAAATGGAAATATAATTTATAAAACAACTTGAAGGCACTTAAGCATTTATAACAACTTCAAAGCAACAAAGACATATATTGAAAAAACTAACAACTATTTTTTTTACTATGATGCTATATATAATGAACATGAAAATATTTAAATATAAAAAAAATGTAACATGGAGAGGATAATATATATGTATATGTAAATTGTAGAAGGTAATTTATAAGATAATCTATACATGTAACATGTAGAAGGTAATTTTTTTATAATGTTATTTAAAGAGTTATTTAAATTATTTTTAAGATTCCTACCAAAGTGAACTTGTTGGGGTATATCTTGGATAAGGAGACTCCTCCTTAGTGTACCAAAACATAGGACAATTCTTGTGTCCCACTCTTCAAGAATAATCAGTAAAATATAGTATGAGACTAGGGATGGAGGGAAATAATGAGTAAAAAATAATATGTTTTGTACTCGTTATCCTTCACCTAGGGCACAATTTTTTCCGCCACCATCAAACTACTAAACCTATGGTTCTAAGCCAAGGTTCTAAACCTAGATGGTGATGCAATATGAAGGAAAGATAATTTAACTAGTACCTTATATAATATTGAGATATAGGATATATGAACTTGCAAATTACTTAAAGAACTTTAATAAATGCATCTAATAAAATTGAAACAAGTAAAAATAGCATAAAATTTATTTATTGGTATCAGTGTTAGCTTTTTCTTTGGGCATGGCCAGACCTTGACTTGACTTAGCACTCGTTTCAATACTTATTTTGTTATCTGATTTTGGGTTATAATGCTAATTTTCATTAGAATATTTAAATTTGTCGACAATCAAGGAACACTGGACATCATGGAATCATTGGAATGGATACATCCTCTGCCCCACCCACTGCTCTAGGAATCTATTAAGGTGATATACCCTCAGCCTAAATTGTTCCATTTCGATTCTTATATTCACTGATGGAATTTTATGGAATAAAGGGAATCGATGGGACTAGAGCTTCACATGGGGAAGAGCTTCACAAACCAGTGATAATAAGATACCCTTTTTGTAGAAAACGTATACATATCATAGGTAACAGTACCACTCTTTCACCAGTAGCAAGTTGAACCTAATTGAAATAGAGTAGTAAAGCCATAGTAGAGCTTTCTCCATATTATAGAGATCATGAGCTTCTACATAGCTAAGATAGTGTAACCAATACAATACCAACTTCAATAAGAGTGAATAGAAATGGTAAACATACTCCATTCATACTAGTAGATATCAGTAATATGAACACCACTATTAGTATAGGCTATAACTCTAACCCTTACCTATTACACTCATTCAATATCCTGATTAGCAGTGAGAGCTTATACGTGTTTCTTGCTCATTTATTAGTACAAGTCCATTGCATCATGTTCAATAAGGGTCATACAATCAAGCTCTCTTTGATTACCATTGTTTAGTGACTGATTCAATAAAGTTTAGTAATAGGTATAACTAATGAAGATTGTACTTGATCAAGCAATATGAATGGACTAGATACATGGAAAACATAGACATATAGAGATAAGCTATATGTGCTTCCTAAACTGATCCTTATCATTACTAGTTAGGTCAGTGTTTCCATCTTTCATGAAACAGGTTAAGCTTATCCTATGTATTTCACCTAATTAAGGTGTGATTACTATCCATATCCTTATGAGCAAAAGGTCACTAGTGTAATCTCAATGTGCTTTGTATATCATATGTGGTTTCATTATTCCATATACGTAATTATTGGAATACTTATATAGCTAACAAGGATAAGTAGATGTATTTACCATATTAGTTAGGTTAGTATTGTTTCCATTATACTAATAAGAGTGTGCTTTCTGTAACAACAAGCTTCATTGAATATACATAATACGTAACAGATAGGATTGTATTACATATAACACCAGCTTAAGCAAAGATACATGATTACTTACTATGATGTAACAGTATAAGGTCATGCTTGCTCAAGCTCTTAGTACTAATCCACTCTATCTGCTTATGTTACAATTTCCATATTAGGTTACTATGATTACACTATATATGAGTAATAATTATCATTACCTATGCTCTTTATTGGTACTATTAATATCAACTTAGCTAACTCATGTACAAATATTATGGAAACAAGGTAGAGCTTAATCAAAGAACACATCTATACTAATAAGAATTTGACACCACAAATTCATTAGTAATGATTACTATGATGATTACGTAAATAAGGAGAAGTAATATCAATAACTAACGTGTTATTGATATATTGAGTGTAATACAGGTGATTACTGATCTAATGAGATTACAGGGGTATTTATAGAAGAGTAAGTCCATGATGCGTTGTTACTGAGTCCTTTGGTCACTACTGATATGGTAGTACTGTATAATCTTATTAGCATGATGTTCTCACCAAATGATGTTGTCAGTTATTAGAAAAGAGTATATTATATACAACACGGTGAATTAAGCACAGTGATTAGACCACAATTGTGAATGATTAAAGTTTGTCATATTTCTAAATATTAAATACATATTCATGGCACACTATTTGATGTTTTTTTCAAGTAATTTAGGACCTGATACAATTCTAGAACCTAATTGATGGTTTAAGTCCTAGAACAACTTTGATTTTTTGTTGGAACATTTCATTTCCCAAGTGCTAGTATTTAAGGGTTTGTTGATTCCCTAGTTTAATATGCAGAATATTTAAATCATTTGGCATAAATATAATATACACACACTAGATTA
This sequence comes from Picea mariana, assembly GCA_032191745.1. Taxonomy (NCBI): domain Eukaryota; kingdom Viridiplantae; phylum Streptophyta; class Pinopsida; order Pinales; family Pinaceae; genus Picea; species Picea mariana. Next base: position 182,973 of record JASDQU010243549.1, read on the forward strand.
TAATATATTTTCACTTAGAATTAAAATGATTCATATTAAATTTGGAAACACTGACAATGGTATATTATCCTATATGAAATCTAATGGTATATTCCTATATTTAGATGCGTAGATAGGTGAAGTAAATAAGAATCCAATCTTGGTATATTAACTCATTTCTAGCACTATTTTGAATGGGTAAACATTCATTTTTTTTATGGAGAACCAATCCCTTCACTTCCATATGCTTGGTTAATATTTCACCTAAAAATCAACACTTCTTAAACTCTAATGAAAAAATTCTATTGGTTTGAAGAATTTCAATATTCATGGTATCTAGTTTCTCTTTGCACGAATCAGATTGTTGATAACCCACACACTTATAATTAATTTGTATATGATGCTAACTTGTGAGATTGGTTTTGGGAAACAAGGATACATCAATCTCTTTTCCATGCACAATAGATTTACATCAATCTTTGGAAAATAGATTTACATGCACAATTTGAATTCATTGTGCTTTTTAAGCACAATGAATTAGAAAAGAGTATATTATATACAACACAGTGAATTAAGCACAATGAATCGTATGGCCACCAAAGATCTAAATAAATCACAATGAATTAATGTGGGCAAAAAAGGCTAACTCATGGCTAATTTATGATACTCGAATTAGGCTAATTTATAAAACAATGACATTTTAGCTAATTTACAATGATTTAGGATAATTACACTAATTTATAAAACAATAAAATACTTGCACTAGAATTACAGACTCCTGCACTAGACTCTCAATGATCGCGATCAAGCAACCAACAATGACTAACAGTGAAAACAACGACCAACAACACCAGACTGTCAACGACCAAGAACGACCAACAACATCAACATTGACCAACAATGACAACAACGACCAACATCACCAGAATCATGCAACAGACTATCAACAGCTCGAAAAGGATGGATTGACCGATGTGTGGGCAATATTTAAAACCTTTTTTGGATAAAAGTTGTTTTCGGACGAAAAAACCTTTCGGCTGAAAATATGTTACCAAATGAAAAATCCGTCCCGCTAGTAAGTTTTCGTCCGAATGAAGCTTTCGGCCAAAAAGATGTTACTGAATGTGTTGGATCATGTTGTCATTGATGTCAAAGGATTGATGTCAAATGAACAATGTATTGTCATAGTATATTGATGAAGTATGTATTGTCATTGGTGTAAATGAATTAATGTCAAGTGGAGTCATAGATAGATGATGTCATGCATAAATGAAGATGGATCAATGTGTTGTAATTGATATATGATGCATAGATGGATGGATGCATTGATGTATTGATCGTTGGATCATGTGGTCATGCATAGAATCAATGACAAAGGGACAATGTCATAGTTATGTATTGTCATGGGTTATTCCAGTTGGATTGATGTAAAGATGACTCATTATTATCTTATCATGGTTGATAGAAAGTACAAATGGATGAAATCCAAAGTGGTCCCCTTATGGTGAAATCCCTCATGGGAAGACGCTTTGTGGTTGAGTTATCCTAGAAGTATGGTTAGAGAACCCATGCTTAATTGTGGAATAAT
>JASDQU010243549.1:190779-217502 GCA_032191745.1 Picea mariana
TTCAACTGCCGGAAATCAATGCATAGCCTCAACGTCCCATTCTTCTTGCTCATAAATAGGACCAAGGAACCCCAAGGTGACATGCTAGGGTGAATGAACCCCTTCTTTAGAATCTCTTCAATCTGCAATTGCAATTCTTTCAGCTCTGGCATACTCATTCTATAAGGAGCTTTCGAAATTGGAGCTGCTCCAGGGATCAAATTTATAGAAAAATCGATGTCTCTCTTCGGAGGTAGTCCAGGTACTTCCTGGAATACATCCTCAAACTCAGTAAACACCTCATGATCTCCAATATTTGAGACTTCATCTCCGGATGCTTCCTCCACACAGGCTGCAATTAATTGACAACCTTTCCTATAGCACTTCTTCAGCTGCATGGCTGATATTTCTCTAACAACCATAGCTCTGGGAATCCCTTGGACTGTTTTCCGATTCCCCTCCTCATCCAAGCATGTAAACTTCTTGTTATGACAGTCTAGGAGGGCATGGTGCTGGTCCAACCAGTCCATCCCAATTAAGCAGTCATAAGAGTCTAAAGGAAAAATATTCAATTCAGCCTTAGTGCTCAATCCTTTCATGTCCACAGGACAGGACTTAATCAATTCAGTGAATTTCCTCTTGGTTCCTGTAGCCAACTTCACTAACCAAGAATTTTCATGTTTTCTTCTTGATAAATGCAAACTTTCCACCACCCTAGGATCTACATAACTATGGCTAGCCCCTGAATCGATTAAAATAATAAATGGTCGGTTGTTAATCATACTTTCCACTTCAATCATGTGCGATTGAAATTCAACTTGCTTGTTATCCAGAGCTACGCAGATCCTTGGCATTCTACTTCCCATGTCCTCCATGGTTTCAGCTTTCTGAACAATATGGACAGTTCTTGCCTTTCCATTTTTATGGGGACAGTCTATGTACTTGTGGTTCCCTTTACAGCCCCAACACTGAATGGGCGTCTGTCTCTGCCTTTGTTCCCCCACTTCAGCCATTCTCGGCTCTCTAAACGATGGTTGTCCCTGAAGACTGTTTTTGAAAAAGGGAGGTTTGTTTCCCTTCTACCTCTATTCCTTCTTAAACTTCTTTTGGTCATCCCAAGCCTTCTAAAAGGTAGGCTTTTCTCTTTGTTGTTCATATAAGCATTTATCCCTTCTTATTGTTTCTTCCATAGTCTTAGGATCATCATACTAAATCTTGTCACCAATGGAAGGTGGAAGTCCACTCAGATACCTCTAAATCTTGACACTCTTATATTTGATGAATGGAACATACTTCAGTAGTTCCAAGAAACTTCGTTCGTATTCATCAATGGTCATGTTGCCTAGCTTGAGTTCGAAGAACTCCTTCATCTTTCTATCATAGTATCTTTTAGTCAGGTATTTATTCTTGAAATACCTCTTGAACTCCTTCCAAGTGATATCTTTCTCTCTGATGTGCTGCACCTGCACAAACTGATCCCACCACATGGATTCTTTTCCCTTTAGTTGATACATCACAATTCTTCCTTCTACATGAGGGGAATAATTCTGCAATTGGAAATATTTTCTCATGCCTAGAAACCATGTTTCAACATATTCCTCCTTCTTATGTTCTCCATCAAATGTTCATCTTGTTCATCTCCCCTTTCAATTCATCCACTCCAGATATTCGGTGTTTTCTGGTAGGGGACGGGCTTGAACTACTGTGCGCTTCCCTGCTGGAATGATTTGGGGAGTGACGATGATGTCTGCTACCACTCCTCGATCTTGTTCTTCTCTCAGGGGTCCTGCGACTCTCTGTCTTGCTTGAGCCACTCCCCTTCTCCAACTCCCTTCCTATTCTTTCCAGGCTCTTCAACATTTTTAAGTTGAATTTACCCTATTGATCCCTGACCCTCATGATCTTTTGGCTATCAGCTCGGCGAGCCTGGGCATCTTTCTGCAATCTTTCAATGAGTTTCATCATACATCCTTCCTTATCCAATTCTCTTCTGTGCACATTGGAGTTCGATCCTTCGACTCCCAGGTTGACATCCCTTCCTTCTCTTTCGCTCTCTGAAATGGAGGCAATCCACACCTCTTCCATTTCTATACTCGGCGTAGATTCATGGTTTTCCTGACATTCATTGAACTCTACACACACAATGTGCAATCAACTGAAGTTTTTCAGGCCCTTAAACCTTCAAGAAAAATTACAATATTCATAAATCAACATGAACAAAAAAAATGTTTCGATTCCATTAAGTTTTCTGAGCTCTGTTCGGCTCTGCAAATTTTGGGACTTCAGAACTTCAGGGTCTCGGTCCATGAATATCCAATAGTTAAATCCTCGGGGGTTCTTTTGTCTTCGAAAATTTTAGGACTTCGAAACTTCTGGGTTTCTGGGTGATAACTCCCTCTTTCTCCCTACCCTCATAACCAAGGCACCTTTCGCAACTTGCGATCTCACAAGTTCGTGAGTCAAAGACCCTCGACTCCTCTTCCTCCAAATGCTGATACCTGAGATGCGATACAGGTATGGCTCCCTCCTCGCATACATGCACGAGATGACATATTCATAGGTCATCTCGCGCATGTACGCGACTGAAAACCACTCACAGTCGCGTACATGCATGAGATGACCTATGAATAGGTCGCGTACAAATGTGAGTTGTCTGTACAACATGCCATGTATCTATGGTAAAATCCTTGGGAAAAAGGCTATGCATATGTGTTGCAACATGGTACGATGGTATAACTCTTTGTTGCATGGTTTGACATTGTTTGTTGCAAGTTTTGATGATTACATGTTGGCATACATAATTGATGTATGTATGGTGGTGACATATGGTTGAGTGTTGAAAGACTATATTGGATGCATGGTATGAACCCTAGAGTGTGGATTGAGACATTTTTCTGTTGAGGAACAATGCTGGTTGTGACAGTGAAGTTATGGCACATTGGTTATGAGATATATCATGATAAGGCTAGCTAGAGATGTCATTGATATATTGAGACACACTTTTAGTACATGTATCTTTGGATGTTTAGTATTTGTTGTAGTGAATGAAGGTTGAGACAGATCTGTTATGGTACATGGATAGTACATATTTTGAGTTCCCTTGATTTACCTTATGATGTATTATTGGAGGCATATTTGTTGGATATCTTGGTGCATGCATTTGGCATATGGTTGAGCTACATAGTGGGACATGTAGTTGATGAGTTGATGAGGTGGTCATGTTGTACATCATTGATGAGTCATATCTTGATCTATAGTTGATGCATGATTGGTACACTTCTGGTACATTGTTAGAGGCACCTGCTAGCAGTATGATTGGCACATGTTTTACGATGGATATGGCATACATGTATGAGGTTCATCTTGTTGTGGTATTAGTGCATGGTTGACATGCTTGATTGGTACAGGTGGGATACATTATTAGTGCAATGTTGATACACTCATAGATGTTATATGGCTATGGATGATAATACTTGGCTAAAATACATCATTGGTATTACTTGTTTTAGTACATGATGTATGGGATGACATAGTTGAGACACTTGATTGATTGAGATACATGGTTGTGGCACTTGGTTCATGGTAGAAGCATATCATGAATGATATGACACTTGTTTTAGGCACATGGTTGGCATGTTGGTAGATCCATATGGTTGATACACTCCAATGATGATATCTTACGACATATTGTATGGTAATGATGTACATGGTTGATGTACATAGGTGTTGTACATGGTGGGCACAAAATATGGAACATGATGTACTTGGTTGATGTTTTGTTCATGATTCTCTATTTCATTGTTGACATATATTTTATGGTATGACACGAGTTTGATGCATGGACAGGTCCAAGGATTGTCATAGAAAGAGCGATTGATCTATGTTTTGGTTGAGCAGTAGCATTTGCAGCAGAAGCATATTGCAGTGGTAGAATATTGTTCATATTGTAGAGAAGATAGGGGGAGACATAACCATAGGGGGAGTCATTCTTCTTCCTATGATTCCAGGAGGAGATATTTTTCAGATGCAAAGATAAACACTTGGAAAAAGACCCCCTATACTTGGAGAAAGAGCACAGAGGCATAGTTTCAGGGGGAGCGATGGTCAAAGGGGGAGTATGAGTGATATGTCTTCATAATTACATCATAGTGATATCCCTTGTTCAAAAGGGGAGATATTATTCAGAGGAAGATCAAGGCATCTAGGTAGGGGGATCAGCCCCAAGGAGAGCTTAGGTAGGGGGAGCAACCCCAAGGAGAGAATGACCCTTTTCCATTGATGTCAAAGGGGGAGATATAGTCACATTGATGTGATTGAGATGACTATTGATGTAGAGCAATGCCTTTTCTACATGTTTCCATCAATGATTGGCGTTGACAACAATGTTGGCATTTCCATCAATGCCAAAGGAGGAGATTGTTGGATCATGTTGTCATTGATGTCAAAGGAACAATGTCTTGTCATAGTATATTGATTAAGTATGTATTATCATTGGTGTAAATGAATTGATGTCAAGTGGAGTCATATATAGATGATGCCATGCATAAATGAAGATAGATCAATGTGTTGTCATTGATATATGATGCATATATGGATGGATGCATTAATGTATTAATCGTTGGATCATGTGGTCATTTATAGAATCAATGAAAAATGGACAATGTCATAGTGACATATTGTCATGGGTTATTTGAGTTGGATTGATGTAAAGATGAATCATTATTATCTTATCATGGTTGATAGGAAGTACAAATGGATGAATTCCAAAGTGGCCCCCTTATGGTGAAATCCCTCACGGGAAGATGCTTTGCGGTTGAGTTATCCTAGAAGTATGGTTAGAGAACCCATGCTTAATTGTGGAATAATGAGATGAAGGTCAATGAATTTGTCAGTGAAACTATCCTATATGGATAGTGTGTGTTATGCCATTTCCAGTGGTATGTAGAACATCACATAACTCCTCACGATTTGAGAGTTATGGCCTTACGAAGTTGGAGGATCCTCATACGCTGGCTTGAAGCCCCAAAAGGTTAAAGAAGTCAAAGTGATTATAAAGAAGAAATTATTTAAATAATAAAGTGAAGTGATAAAGTCAAAGAGACTTATTAAAAGAATAAAGTAAATGGAGAACTTTCTAATTATGGAAAGTAGTTATAAGAGGGTTAAACCTAAAATGAGGAAAGTGGGTTGAGTGGTCAAGTGGCTATTGGATATATGGACAAGTGGAAAATTGGACAAAGTTGGACATAAGTGACTATGTGGACAAAGTGTCTATGTGGACAAAGTGGCCAAGAAGATGTTTCTAAGGAAGTTACTTGGAGAGTATAAATAAGATGCAAGGGTCTCTTGTAAAAATATCTCTTGAGAATATATTGAAGATCTATTCTGAGAGAGAGATTGACTGGAGGATCTCATGGACGCATCAAAGTTTCCATAAGTTTGAGATCTTGACGATGAAAGTTTTGGAAGTTCAGAAACCCTAGTTTCTGAAGGAGTAAGCAAGCAACAGTGGGCGAGAGCATGTACATACATGAGCTACAATGAGGCAGGGCATGTACACACATGGGCTAAAGGAAGACATAGTGCATGCAGTTGGAGGAATTCATGAAGACTTGAGTGTGAGTTGATGCTTGGTTCTTGAATTCTGAAGCAAGTTCCAGATCTGCAATCTATGGGCTTAGATCTACCATAAAAGTTTTGGTATGGTTACATAGTTGTCTTGATGGATACTCTTACTTATTATATGGTGAATGTTTAAGGAATTTTTGGTATGGACGTGGTGATAAGGTTATGTTGATTGATTGATAAAGTGAGAAACACTCTTATGGTTCAGTACTAATGTGGTTTCCATAGTATACTAGTTTCTTATGTTTAACATTCATATTGTATGGTTGAGAAGCATGAATAAGTTGTTGGAAAGCATAGATGTGTTGTGATTGGTTATGGTAAATATTGGGAAGTAAAAGGAATAATTGAATATGACTGAAGGCTGCAAAGGATTTGAGTTTTTCATGGAGAGAAAACCCTAATTACTCAGAAGGCATACGTAAGCTGTAGTACAGATAGGCCGTGTACATACGCGAGCTGTACTACTGGTAGGGAGCATACATACGCGTGTTGCATTATTGATAGGTCACGTACTTGTTGACAGATTGGTATCTGTTGAGGATTGAATCCTCTTCTCAGTTGGTGCTGAGTTGTGTAAGTTGAGTCTTGCATTGTAGAGTTGGTGTTGTTGTAGAGTTGTAACTCTATTCAGTTGTTGCTGATAACCCAAGGATTGTAGTCCGTAATAAAAAGGAAATTGTACATACATCTTGTGTTCTTTGTGTTCCTTGTGGTGATGACTTATTGATGATATATGTTGATGTTATATGTTGTTGATATATGTTCACATTTAACTGGTTATAAATGACAGTAAGTAAGTGATGAGTAAATGGTGATTTCTAAGTAAGGACTTTTGAGAAGGGAAGTTGAAAAAGAGCCCTACATTGATTCACCCCCCTTCTCAGTGTGGTTGGTGTGTCCAACAGGATGAAAAAAATTCATCTGGATAATATTGTACACAAAAATCGAGGGTGTCATCATGGTACCGTTTGACTTGATGTCCAAAGGTTCAACCGAAAAAATAGGAATTTCGGCCGAAAGAAGTATTAGTTCAGCTGAAAAAAGGTCTCTAGAAATTTTGGAGACCCAATTCTCACAAAAGTGTTACCCACCTTCATGATTTTACCCTACACAATTACATAAAATGATTTTCCATTGAGAATTTATTATTCCCAGATGGAAAATCAATTTTTCAAATCAAGAACATTAAGGTATGTTTCCAATTAAATATACTACAATAGGGATTAGTTTTACACTCCAAGCCCCTTCATGTTGTTTTTCCTTGTATTAATAATTCATTACTTGGTCCTCTATTCCTATTAAATATTTATTGTTCTTGTAATGGAATCCATTTGGTTTGGGCCATCGCCAACTCTACTAGGTTTTGAACGCAACAACCAAACAACCCATCATGTGTTGTGATCACCATGTATGCACATTTATTTAATAAACTTTAGAGTTGTGAAGAAGAATAATACACATTTGAATAATTTATATCCATTCTGAGAATAAATTCCTATTTTATTCAATATCACTTTGGTGTCCAAGCCCTTGATGGTTAATAAACCAAGGAAATAATGTTTTCCATCTAGTCTAAAGGGGCAACTAAGGGCATCCCTATGTACGCCAATATTGCTAAAATATAAGCTAAAAATATATAACCTTACTAAAATATAAGATAACAATATATAACCAAATATACAGACAAAACCATGTCTCCTTGGGCAAAACCAAACCCTTCATACAACTATCAATCTTTGTTTTGTTTCCCATAAATCTAACAATGAATTGAATCATTCCTTTTGTTGTTGTCTCTAAATTAAAATCTTTTTAACTTTAGAAATTGAGGAAGTATGTCCACCTATTCTTTAGACAACAATAAATTTCCAAATATCTTTATAAATAGATCTATAGCAAAAATGAAATTAAAGTTGAAAGATAAAATTCACTTGCATCCATGTAGGTCTTTTATGATAATGATATATGAATGGATTCAAAATGGATGCAATTGCATGTGCTCCACTACTATAAACTATAGTAAAGATTGAGGACAATGAATTAGAGAACTCAACAAGTTCTTGGATCGACCTATCTATAGTATCAACATATATAAAGTTTTATAAATCTCAATCCTTCCACATGCTCCAAAAGGACAAAATGGGATGCATAATCTTGTGTTGGTGTTGAGCCCTCAACAACCACCCAAGTTTTGGGAAAAATTTGAGACCCCACTTTTGTCATTCATTGGTCAATATATGATTCTTTACACATAGACTTTATTTCTTTAATTACTTGTTGCATTCTTTCATTCTTAGAATTTCCATACCTTTTGCATTCTTAGAATTTCTTTAGTTAAGCCATTTTTAAAATTTGATTGTGATAAGGTATTCCTTTACAAATTAGTGATACGAGATGTTGATTTCTCAATTAGTCCCAATGGCCAACTCATGTCTCCTACACATGAATTCATTCCTTGATTCGTAAAGAAGGTTCCTAGTTTTCAAATTGGCTTGACTCAAAGAGCATGCATCGTTTGATTTTAGACTGTCACACATGCGACCTCATGTTTAAAATTTTAATTCAATACTTAATATGTACCATTTTAATTAATACTCTTTTAATTCACATCCCATCTCGGCTTGAATTGCGGTGCTATAGCTAAAACTATCACCCCTTCAAATTTGTAAATAAATGCATCTTAGCTTTGGTCTTTTGGTATAAAATTTTAGAATCATACACAAATTTCATAGCCTCCATTTTCTTGCTTTTCCCGTGCACATTAATCATTAAAAACTTCAAATTTGAACTGTAATTCTTGTGAAATTTAAAACTCTAATACAATGGCATGCACATTAGGTTAGGATCAATATTTTCATCCCTAAAATTGGTTTCTAGTTTGAAGTTATAAGGTTAGCTATTTCATGCAATTTATGTGATTTTTTAGCTAAACCTTTCATACCATGTTTTGTGTTACACTAACCTGTGGGGATTTTCATAAGCTTGTTGGGAAAGAGAAGGTGACAAGAGAGATTGATTATAGACCAATGGAAGGGTCAAATGGAGTTTGAAATGGAAATAACATCATCCAACGAACATATACTTGCCACTGGAAAGTCATCAAGGAGGAAAAGGAAGTTGATTAAAGTCAATCAACTAGTCATGGAAGTCTAGGATGCTAGAGATTCTAGATTGCCCATTTTTTCAAACATCACATAGACTATTGGGTTTCATGGAGCCCATAGATACAATGATTTGTTTCGAATAATTGAAAATGGGGAAGGGCCCAAGGACAATGAAGTCCTAGATAAAAGGGAAGAAGAAGAGCTATCCATAGCATATAATTTAAAGATATCCCTCATACACTTTTTAGTAGCTAGATCTCCAGTAATGACTTGTATAGAAATAATTGAATGCCTAATTTAGCATACACAGGTCAATACAAGAAGAATTCTTACTGTTAATGGAAGGTGCATTGGATCTTTCACATTATTTGACCTCAAATCCTATTAGAATCCTAGGTTGAAATCCATTTTACCAATGACTAGCTAAAAATTTTCATGTGCAAACATAATTGCTATAACATTATGGTGAAATGGTATGAGGAAGGGAGAAATTAAGCAACAAAACCTTCCCAAACATACACCTTAGGTTAAGGTACACATGGGTATTTCAATTGATCAACACAATCTTTGGAGAAAATGATTCAAATCACCTGAAGATAGGCTAATTTCCAATTTTGTATGAAACCACTAAAGGAGGTAGAATGTTCAATTGGGTTGTTATCCTTTAAAATTCACTTGTACAATCCTTTAGCATAGCTCAATGGGGTGTTTCCTCAGGAGTCACAAAATTCTACATGTTCTCCCACCTATTAGATGTAATCTATGCTTCTAATACATTCATAGGGTTAGGTTGGTCTTGGTTTCTATATAAACCTTATGTTCATGTTTAGTGCAAATATTAATGGAAGCACAAGTACCTATTTCAATAATCACTTATTTTTTATGGTTTCCTACCCCCCTTATATGAAATTATGTTTATGCAAACCATGCCCAATAATATATCCAAAAGCATTAGAGGTATTGAAAACATTGGAGATTGGTATTTGGAGAAACATTCTACATACATTAGGATTTATGATTCCATGCAAGAATCTCACACATTGCTAGCTTATGTGTCAAATAGGTTGGTCATTCAAGAGATTCAATATCAAACAACTTTGCATGAAATTAATGCTTTATGATAAAACACTAAAATAATTATGCCTAGCCTATTCTCTATATATAGGTATGTATAGACTAACATATTCCACTTGGACTAGGATGGAAGAGGAAAATATTGAGTCATATCATTTTGATTCAAAAAGAGCTTGAATGCATGACCCATGGGAATTGTTGTAAGACACATGTCATAGGCGAGGATATCTTTTCCTTATCGATATCAAGAGAATGAGGCTAATAAAGCTCACTAAATAGAATTAACCTATGCAAAGGTCTTGGACAAATTGCAATCAATTACTAAGGAAAATGAAATAAAAATAAAGGAAGAAGCTATAAGGGCTACTGTTAAAAGACAACCCCTTCAAGAAAATATGCAAGAAAAAGAAAAGAAGAGATTGGAAGAATTAGAGAATATCAAGGATGAAAATGAATTCAAAAGAAATGATTAGACATATAAGAAAGCTTCCAAGAAATAAGAATTGGAAAAGAAGAAGGAATTAGAGACTAAAGCTTGAGTTGAAATGGTAGGAAATAAGGAAGAAGAGGAAATAAAATCCAAAGATGATACAAAATAAAAGGAATTAGCAAGAAAATCAGATGAGGCAAGATATGAAGAACATAGTAAAATCAAAGAAGAAATACATAAAAATAATATTGATAACATTCGATTGGGGGGAGTTTCATGAGAAGAGAATGAGCAAAAACATCAGACAAATAAAGATAGCTCAAAGAAACCAAACCCAACACCGATGGAAGAAGTATTCAATACTCAAACCTTTTCAAATACTTTTGGTTCAAGCATGGTTACAAGCGGTGTTGACCCTATTCCAACCCCTATAGATGAATTTGTTGATTTAGAGTTGTTTTCATTTGACAACAAAGGAAGTAAGTAATAAGCCAAAAGCACAAAAGAAGGAAACTTAGCTTGGACTTTGAAGTGATACTCACCACTGAAACTATGGAGATGGATACAAGAAAACTGAGTTTCGATTCCTATGCTTCTAGTGGATTAGTCATTTCCCAAGCCAATGTAAAAAAACTCATAGATGTAGAAATAAGATGAGGGAGTATGAATGAAAAATCACCTTGCTGGAAAACTAAGTTAATTATTGTGAATACAACAAGTATCAGCTAAGAAATTTTGTTGATTATGCTTTTAGAATCTAGAATGAGTTGAATAATGTTCAGAGAGAGTTTTATGACAAAGCCCATCATGTGTAATCTTATGATCATGATATTTCTGGCATCATGACTCACATTCAAACATGGGAGCTTGCATATCAACAAGATTAGTTTAAATTTAATAAGGTTAAATATTGGCAGTTCTCCTTAGAGGAAGTCCCTACAAGAACTATTGTTTTCACACCTAAAGCATTCAAAGAGATGGAATTTGGTTTAAAATACCATAAACATGCATCTTACAATTCTCTAAAGGGATTCACTCATGAGATGGCATATGCTTCTACGTTAGGGAAAGTTATCATCTTCCGAGCCAAAGGACAATTTCTTTGCAGAAGAGCGAGTATCAAAACGCCTAGGAGATTACATAAATTCAAATAGAAAAGATATGATTTTCCTCTCTGAAATTGATGAAGAAGCAATTCAAAATTCCATGGAATCCCTACTAAGAAAATAGCATTAATTAGAGCTTAGTTGCTTAATATGGAGAAGTTTGAAAAGAGAATGAGGTAGAGCATAGCTTCCTACAATGCTCCCTTCAAGCAACACCATTTTCCTCAAGAAGATGTGCTAAATCAAACTTTTCAGACATGGAATACACATATAAATAAATGGAGAACAAAAGAGGGTGATGCCTCCTCAATCCATGTAGGGAAATATTCTAGAGAAGAGGACTCAAACAGAGAAGAAGAATATACTCCCCAAGTGTTAGAAAGTGACAATTGACTAGAGGAACCCAATAGATAGGAAGGAAAAATAAATGGTCAACCAAGTGTATCAAAATGATTGATCTTCCTCTCTCCTTCATTTTTATATAAAGAAAATGAATTTGAATTGTAATGAGATTTTTGCTTGAGAATATTATAGGCTTTTATATGAAATATTAATGTATGAGAAGCCACCATTGGCCAATATTTTTGGAGACAAACTTAAGTTTTGAAATGTGAGGTTTGTTTAACCTTTTCTTTTGATTTAATAAATTTTGGAATGATATAAGAATTTTACTCTATAGTGCATACTTTTATCACATATAATTAACTTGTTTATTTATTTTATCTCACAAATGGTTTGTCTATATCCTTAAGCATTGTAATGTAGTTAGTTGATAATTACCAAAATTTTCTGTTATACAACTAGTTATTTAGATTATAGCTTTTATTTTCTTAATTTCTCACTAAAGTTTGAAATTAGCAAGATATTTTGTGCTATGTCTATCTCATTAATTTTTCATTTAACCCGAGAATCAATTTTTATACTGCATATTAGATTAGGTGCATTTCATTTTTTGTATTAAAAAACTACATAAATGGTGGAATGAGTGAAAACCAGTAAAACCCCAAAAAAACTATCTAAATGTGGTCAAGCCATAGGAAAAAAATATTCCCTTTTCAAAACAATGTAAGGTATAATTTGGAACTTTCATTGGGGATAATCCCTATTGATTTCACAAGGTCATTTAACCGCATCAATAGTTTTGGCGCTAGAAGGAGGATGAATGACAAGTTGATCCGTGTGGGGCCATTTTTAGAAATGTATTAATAACTCATGGATCCTCTCCATACCCCTATATGGATCATGCTTTTAGTATTCCAAGAACATTAGGTGTTATCCCAAAAAAGACAACATATATTATGTCCAAAGTTAAGTTTGATGATGAAGGGAAAACTCTTGCATTTAGGCATCTTAGCTATTTTAGTCTTACACATCAAAATCTCAAATTTTTTTCAAGACAATGATTTTCTAATAGTTCATGGAGTTTTTAGATGGAAATAGGTCATGGAGTTTTTTCTAATTGCTCATGATAAATACTACTATGAAGAACTTTGCTGTGAGTGTAAGAAAATAAGAAAAAAAAAATGAATCTAATGATGATTTTGCACATATTTCTTATAGATTTTGTGAAAGTGACAAGCCCTCTAGGAAAAAATTCCTTGAATGGTATTCATATATCATTTCTCGTCAATAAGTGAAATCCTTTGACCTTGAGAAACATTCATATTTTCTTTCAAAACATTTGAAGAAGAAACTTCACCTTGTGACAATTTTTTTTTTTCTAAAAGGAATTAGTCTGTGTTGGCACAGGGGCAGACCCAGGGTTCAGCTCTAACAACGCACCAACAAGCCCTAACTAATGGCCCTTTTGGAAACACATGTGAAGTAGATGCAGTCTCACCCGAAGTAGGAATAGGGGGTTGCAGGACACATGTGTCTACAATCGAAGGAAATGCAAGTGGATCCAAGGCAACAACACACTGCAACCTAGTTATTCTTATCGAGCATAAACCTACTTCACACAATTATATTCCAGATCTAACATAATAATATAATGACAGAATAATAGAAGGTAAAAGAACACAACATCAATCACAGAGACACAAAATATACGTGGTTCACCCTCTCCCTAGGGCTACGTCCACAAAACTGCGTTTCTTGATATTATATGAAAGCATATAGTTCTATCTGCACTCTTAGCTTGCATATCTCTCTCTCTTTCTCTTCTTCTCTCCCCTCTCTATGCACCCAGCTGTAGAGTTGATCTTTGCACCGAGATGAAGATCCTACAATACCAGAAGGATCTCACACTCAACACTTCTCTCTCTCACAATACACAATGAATAACAACAACAACCAATGATGAACAACCATCACTCCACTAACAACTCTGGCGAACCCATCCCAGGTCCTCTAGACCTTTATTTATACATTACATAACAAAGTCTAGGTATCAAAACCCTAGATCCAAAACCCTAGGTGTCTAAAACCCTAGATCCTCTTTGACCCACGTTTTCTAGGCTTCGCTAGCCTGTCTTTCCTTCTTTCCTGTGAAGTGCTCCAAAGCACTCGTTGAAATATTCTTCTTCTTGTTGAGTTTTCCATGATCCATCTTCCTTGATGATCTATCATCCTCGATATTCTCATTCAACGACTAGCTTTCCCTTACTTCGATCCTTATTTTCTTCTTCTCTAACCACTTCGACCCAATCTCAGTCCATGCATCTTCTGCATAGTTCGCACTTCATATTTTCTCTTCCTTTTTCTTCGCTTTCTTTCTTACTCCATAACCAAGGGCCAACAGGCCCCCAACACTCACCTGTGACTCATCTCGAGGCACTGTAAGTTTGAACTTTCTAATTTACTTCGACTTCAGACTGCGTAATGCAACCTGTGATTTCTGTTCTATCCTTCCCCACTTTGTGCAAACTTCCTTTTCTGTGTCCGGTACCCAGTTTCAACTGCATCTGCTACCTAGACCCTTCTCCTTTTACTTTTACTAAGAGCTGCGAGGCAATTGGTTATCATAGTACAATTTCAACCAGCTCCCATTTACCAAACCTTCCTTCCATTCTCCCTTCAAAGTCTTCAACTGCGCAACTCCTCCTTCCATGACATAGGTAACCTCATATGGCCCAAGCCAATGTGTCTTGAACTTCCCTGGATGCTTTATGAATTTTTTGTCATAAACCAATACTGGATCTCCTTGCTTAAAGGATTTCTTCTTGATGTGTCTGTCATGGTAAGCCTTCTCTCATTCCTTCTGTACTTGCTGATGAAATCCTGCAATAAACATGTCTTCCTCCAACTCAACCAACTGCGCGAGCCTTTCTTGAACAACGCCAGTGTCATCCATATCTGTAAAGGTTGAAATTCTTAGACTAGAAACCAAGTATTCCATAGGTACAACTGCTTCTAGACCATAGACCAAGTTAAATCGAGTCTGCATTGTGATCAGCTTCTTGCAAGTGGTTCTATAGGCCCATAATACTGTTGGTACTCTCAAATCCCAATCATCCTTGTTCACACTGCAAATTTTTGTCAACGTTGTCTCCAAGATCTTATTGAAAGCTTCGAATGTACCATTCACTTGTGGATGGTAGGGAGTTCTCTTCTGACGATGAACTGCAAATTCCCGAGTCAAGGCTTGAAAGGTCTTATTAATAAAATGTGTGTCTTGATCACTCATAAGGATCTTTGGGCATCCAAACCTGGTTATGATATCATCAAATATGAATTGTACAATTGTAGCTGCACTATAGTCCCTGACTTCTCTTTCTTCTTCCCATCTTGTCAAATACTATGTCGCAGTGATGATGTATCTATCTCCTATGTGATTTTATGGTGGGTTGATAGGTCCCAAAAAATCAATGGCCCATTTCTCAAATTCCTGTAAGGTTAGCTGAGGTGATAAAGCTATCTCATCCCTTTGGGAAGGTTTCCCAACTCTTTGGCATACATCGCATACTTTGTAATATTCCTTCGCGTCTTTGTGTAAAGTAGGCCACCAGAGGCTAGCTCTAAGAATCTTTTGCGTTATTGCTTTTCCTGCATAGTGTCCTCCCGTGATGCCTTCATGTGCTTCTTCCAGAATCAGTGGTCTTTCTGCCTCCATAACACATCTCCTCAGTATCTCATCAGGTCCCATCTTGTATAGTTGTCCAACTTTTGTAGCACGAACTACCAGTTGTTTCTTCTAGATAATTTTATATAGCGAGGTGCCATTCATGTTGACAAGAAATGGACTATTTCGGCGAAGTGATCATCGACCTTTCTGATCGCCAAAATCTATGCATCTGGCAGTGTATCCTCTAAGCTAGTAGGTTCCTCTTCATGCTCTAATCTGGACAAGTGATCGGGTCCCTTGTTCATTCTCCCTAGCTTGACCACGATCTCAAAATCATATTCCTAGAATAGAAGTAGCCATTTGCATATTATTCCCCCCAACATTGGCTTGTTGACTAAATATTTTAGTGCAAAGTGATTAGTGAACATCTTAAAATGTCCTCCCAACAAATAGTGATGAAACTTCTGTAGCGCTTACACCATGGATAAACCTTCTCTCTCGGTGGTAGTGTAATTTATCTCAGCTGTAGAGAGCTTCCTGCTAGCAAAGGATAATAGATGATCAATATCTTTTGCTCCTGGTTGTGCTAACATTTCTCCCAATGCAATATAGGATGCATCAACATGCACATGAAAATCCTTACTCCAATTTGGGAAAACCAGAATAGGCACAATAACCATTTTCTGTTTCAATGTGTCGAAGCTATGCTGGAATTCTTTTGTCCATTGAAACTGAAAATCTTTCTTCAAAAGATTATCCATGGGTGTTTTAATCTGTGCATATCCCTTAATGATCTTCCTGTAGTATCATGTATGTTCCAACACAATGTGCAGTTGTCTAACTGAAGTAGGAGGGGGTAGATCAACAATAATGGAAATCTTAGATGGATCTACCAACAATCCCTGCTTACACACAATATGGCCGAGAAACACTCCAAAGGGTGAAAAGAATATGCACTTCTTCAGGTTTAGGGAAATCTGAAATTTCCTGCACTTATCCAACATTAGTCTTAAACATTCAATATGATTTTGCAATAAGCTAAAAATAGTCCAATCATCAAAATATGCTTCTAGAAATTTATGTAGAAATTCCTTGAATGCTTTGACCACCACCCTAGAAAAGATGGCTGGTGCATTCTTCAATCCAAAAGGCATCACTGTTTACTGGTAGGAACCCCATTCTGTTGCAAATGTGGTCTTACGACGATCTTCCTTGGCAATCCTGATCTGGTGATACCCTAAAAATCTATCGGTGAAGGAGTAAACTTCCTGTCCTCCCACATTATCTAACACTTCACCAGTAAACGGTGTAGGGAATGGATCATGTAAACATGCATCATTTAGTTTCCTCAAGTATACATAGATTTTGATCTCTCTTGTTTTATTATCTTGAACCACCATGGGGCTAATCCATTCCGACTCTTCAACATGTTTTATGATTCTTGCTTCCAACATTTTTTCTAGCTCAATCTTGACTTTCTCCTTATATTTGGGATTCAATCTGTAGGGTCTCTGCTTGACTGGCCTTGCATCTGGTTTCAATGGGGTATTCATCTTTTGCATGGGCCCTTTAATGCCCTTCATATTAGTGAACTTGGTTGGAAACAAGTCATGATATTCATGCAGTAATTCTGTGATCTTGTCAATAGTGGCATCATCCCAATAATCTCCAATGTTTGCGAGCTTAGGTGCTTGCCCTGTTCCGTTGTTAACTTTTTTTTATTTTAATTGGTTGTCTAGTAAAAGTTAGTTCGACTCCTAGTCCTTCTATGTCTCTTTTTCCTTCTGTTTCTGGGATGTTCACCTTCCCAGGATCATCATCTTTATCAACATTGATATTGTAACAACCTTGCAACTTCTGAAGAGGTGCAATCCATTCATCTTCTTCTTGCTCCAAGGGGAGTTTAGGTGCCTCCTCAAATACTTTCTATATTACAACTTGTAAATATTGATCTACTATAGGGTACTGATTTTCAAATAAAAATGTCGCTACAAAATTTTGAGTCATACCTTGCCAATCTACAGTGGTGAGGCACCGTTCCGCTTGAAGATACCAATCGATAGGTGTTGTATCCAAAGTGTTGATGAATTTATGCGCCCACTGTTCCTGAGGGATGTTGCTCCACACCTCCTCACAACTTTGCACATGGTCCTTTAGAAAAATATGACCTGTGTATCAAACTTCGAACCCTTCTACTTTGTCTAAAAAGTGCACTATCATCAAAGTGTGACATTGCATCTAGTCCACGATGTTCTTTTTATGTGTTCCCCACCATATTGCTGGCATTTCTTTCAAGGCCTCATCTAGTGCCAATAGTCTCTATTGTACTGGTACAATTTCTTCAAATTCTGATAAGAATGTTTCTAAATGATTTAAACCATCAAATGTGGGTATATTACTTACTTCTGTGCCAATCCATCAAACTTCCCTGGTCAATCTAGCACATCTCCATGTAGAAACTTCATACATTTGGTTCTGCCAGTTCTCTAGTGCTTCTTATGAATCTGATGAACATGCGTTGTCACTTCACCAGCTTAAATTCCCATCTGCTGTAGGATTAATGTAATCCTGCTGTCTTGCTATCAATTTATAAATATTTTCTAGCTCATATGCACGGTCTTCTTCTCTGATTGGTTCTGTGTATCTGCAACCTTCATCAGGATCCAGAGGTGCAATGACCCTAAGGCCATCACCTTCAAATGTAATTCTTCTTTTCTTTAAGTCAACCATGGTGGAATTATTGAAATCCCAATCAATTCATAACAACGCAGGATAAGGACAACTATCATCAACTATCTCAATCACCTTGAAATCCATAAATGTCCTTACCCCATCGATGTCCATAGGGACATGATCCAACCTTCAAAAGGGGCTTACTTCCTGTTGATTAGCCATCCTCATTCTGATAGGGGAGAAGATCAACTTAGGCTTTCCCATCAGTGCCCAAGTCTGCTTTGTTATAACATTGACTTCTGACCCTAAGTCAAGGACCACATAATCTATACCACAATCTCCAATTTGAGCATTAAGGTGTAGTTACTTATTTGTTCTTCTCTTTCTAGATACTTGATGTACTGCTCTATTCAACAGAGGGTCTACCTTCCCTGGTTCATATTTTCGGATCAAGTGTTGTATTTCTTGTATGGCTCTGTCATCCTTAATCAAATCAATGAACGTATACAAGAAACTAACAAGATTTCTTACCTCTTTTCCTTCTCCAGGTGATGCAGATTGATCAAATTCTAGAGGCATCCCACATTCTCTCACTTCTGGTTGTGCCTTTGAAGAAGAAGCCTGATCTCCTCCAAATTCTTTTCTTGCCTCTTCAAATGTTTGTTTCTCTTTTCTTGGATCAAACTCTTGTGTCTTCTCTGCAACTCTTATGACCCTTGATTCTTTTGTGGTGTTTGCTGGAGTCACTCTGTCTTCTCCTGTAATAGTGCCTCCTCTAGTGATAAAAACGAATCTAGGATCCTCTCCGTGAGGTTCTGCTGAGATGAGTTGTACTTGCTGGTTACCTCATCATCTCTCCTGAAGTTTGGATAACAACACAAGACAATATTCAATGACATGTTCAAATGATTTGCAGTAGCTGCAAGTGGTACAAGGGTTCTAACATTCCCTTTCCAAGTGTCCTGGTTGTGCATAGTTATAACAAATGATCTGAACTTGACCTTGACCCATGCCTTCTACTCGTCCTATTCCTTTGAATCCACCACAAGGATTGAAGTTTCCTCTTTATGGAGAGTTACACTGTGTAGTATTTCCTTCCTATTGTACTTCTCTTTGTATCCTATATGTGTCTCTTGATCTTTCATGAAAGAGATCATAAGCCCTACAATATTTCTCATCATGCCCCACAGATTTACAGAATGTGCAGTAGAGGTTTGTAGGTGCCTGAACATATTTTTTCATGTAGTAGCATTCACCAGGGTGATATCTATTTCTACATATCTCACACCAAGGTAGAGTAATCTACTTCAAAGGGCTCGGAGCTCCAGAATCCAAGTATTCATGAAATATGGGACAATACTCCTTATCATGGCCCTTCGATTTGCATCTGATACACCAGATGTCTTCTCTTTTATCTTTTCCCTTGTCTTTTTTCATATCTTCGACCTGTAGAGATAAGCTAGTTAGCTGACTCAAAATTTGACTCATACCTGAGATGGATTCTCCCATAGGGGCTGATTCTAATTTCATGGTGATCTCCAATGAATTAGCCTGCCAAGCGATCTTCTGTTGCATTAGAGGGACTCTGATGTGTGGTAGAAGGGAAAAAATGAACCATTCCTTATTCTTCGCATCTGGGATATGAAAACTCAACCAGCTTATTAAGGTCTTAAACGTCTGAAACTCCCAAACAGGTTCAGCTACTCTCTGCTTGATTTCTTTCAGTTCTATAATGCACTGTGACTCCGACTTGGGTTTCTTGAATTTTGCACTCAATGCATTCTTGATCTCATTCAACAGTTTAGGTTGTGCAATTCCTTGGACAAATTTCATGTACCAGATCAGTGCGCGATCTCTTAGGGTCGTACTAAACTGAGCCCTCTTAACTTCTTCGTCAGTGACATTCTTAATAATCCATATAGCTTCGCATAAAAATCAGTGTTGATCAAGATCTTCATATCCATATCCCTTAAAGATAGGTAGCCTCATCTCATCTACCATAGATCTTCCTAGGTTTCTTGACTGAGTATGTACTGAACTGTTGGCAATAGTGCTCTGAGTGCTCTGGTAACTCTGACAACTTTGGTTACTTAATCCTTCTAAAACAATAGGAGGATTTATAGTACTTACTTCAAAAGTTGGTGCAATTCCTAAAGTTTATGACTCTTCTCGGTGAGGTTCTTCATTCTTCCCTTCCTATGCCCTAGCATATTCTAAATGTTCCTCGTTCACTAACTCCTCTTCTTCTCCACTATAGAACCTTTCATCTTATGTCAGTGGCTCATGGCTCTACTCAAATAGGTTCACCAGAGGGACTTCTCTGAAGGTCCTCCCACTGCGCATGTGTCCAACCTCTGTGTCCTTGTCGCTATCTGAGTTTTTGAACATTAGATTTTCAATTGGAATACTTACTGTATATTCAAGATGTTCTTCTCATGTAATAGCATCTTGATCTTCAACTTCAAAAAGTGTAAAATTTTTCCCATAGGTCCCTTAAAGAAATATCTCTCTGCTTGGCTATATGACTCTACTTTGTCAATATCAAACTCGGTGATGTGCCCTCCAATAGTACTATTGAACCAATGATCTACTGTGCTTGACATGACGTTATCGACTCTTTTGACCTTCTTGATCAGCACTGACGTCCAAACCACAGGTGGTCTAAATCTGATCTCAAAATGGGTATCTGCTAATCTGGATAACCACTCATATAGCTCCTTATGAATTCCTCCAAATAAAATATCGTGTATATCAGTAAAGATATACCTTCCCAACTAGTCTTATGTACTAAGCTTAGGGTTCCTATTATGGGCTTCGACAAAGTCCTTTTCTTTTTATTCTATCCACTTCTGAATCTCTGTCTTCGATGGAAACCACCTTGACATTCCCTCAGGAAGATCTTGGTCACGGCAACAGAACCATTTGTTGGCACAGGGGAAAACCTAGGGTTCAGCTCTAACAGCGCACCAACAAGCCCTAACTACTGACCCTTTTGGCAACACCTGCGAAGTAGATGTAGTCTTGAACAAATTAGAAATAGGGGGTTGCAGGACACAGGTGTCTACAACCAGAGGAAATGCAAGTGGATCCAAGGTAATAACACACTACAACCTAGTTATTCTTACCAAGCATAAACCTACTTCGCACAGTTAAATTCCAGATCTAACATAATAATGCAGTGAAAAAATAACAGAAGGTAAAAGAACACAACATCAACCATAGAGACACAAAATATATGTGGTTCACCCTCTCCCTAGGGCTACGTCCACAAAATTGTGTTTCTTGATATTATATGAAAGCATATAGTTCTATCTGTGCTCTTACCTTGCAGACATCTCTCTCTCTGCCCTCCCTACGCACCCAACTGTAGGGTTGATCTTCGCACCCAGCTGAAGATCCTACAATACTAGAAGGCTCTCACACTCAACACTTCTCTCTCGCACAATACACAATGAACAACAACAATGACCAATGATGAACAACCATCACTCCACTAATAACTCCGATGAACCCATCCCAGGTCCTCTAGACCTTTATTTTATACATTACATAACAAAGTCTAGGTTTCAAAACCCTAGATATAAAACCCTAGGTGTCTAAAACCCTATATCCTCTTTGACCCACGTTTTTCAGGCTTTGTCAGCCTATCTTTCCTTCTTTCCCGCGAAGTGCTCCAAAGCACTCGTTGACATCTTTCGCTTGCTGAGTTGTCCACAATCCATCTTCCTTGATGATCTTTCATCCTCGATCTTCTCGTTCATCAACTATCTTTACCTTGCTTCGCTCCTTCTTTTCTACTTCTCTAACCATTTTGACCCAATCTCATTCCATGCGTCTTCCACACAGTTCGCACTTTGTCTTTTCTCTTCCTTTTTCTTCGCTTTCTTTCTTAATCCATAACCAAGGGCCAACAGTCTGCAAAATAATGCTGAAAGATAATTTAATGTGGAAGATAGTGTAATTCATGATT
Organism: Picea mariana; assembly: GCA_032191745.1. NCBI lineage: Eukaryota > Viridiplantae > Streptophyta > Pinopsida > Pinales > Pinaceae > Picea > Picea mariana. The sequence continues at coordinate 212,747 of JASDQU010243549.1, forward strand.
CACAAAAATATTTTTCATGCTATCTTGATTCAAATTAATACACTTGATCTGGATTGGATCATCATATAAAATTTTATATGTCTTGGTATTTTCTGGGTGGAAAAATTGGAGTAATCATCTTATAGGACCATTTTAGTGGCAAGTCCTAGTTTGGAAAATTGGAGTTTGGAACCTTCCAGAGCCATTTGAGGCATTGAATGACATTTGTTTGGGTTAAAATATCCGAAAAATATTCCCATACCCTCAAATTTTATCTACACATCGATACCTTTCCAACAATGTGAAAATCACCTCAACTGGAGTTCGTATGCTAAAGTTATGTCTTCTACAAGTTGACCTACCTTGTTGACCACTATGGTACGATTGATTCCACGTCATCCCCCATTATTCACACAGATGGGGATAGCCACATGTTTAATTTCAATAATATTATATAATTTCCAAATGTTATCACTAATTGAGAGTCGAGGAACTCAAAAACCCTAATCCTAGATGGATATAGGGTGATGTTAAATACCAAGCGGCTAGGAGGAGAAGTGGTTCCATTATTTAGAATTGTATTTGTTGTGAGTTGAGAAAATCATATAGGAGTGTTATTTCAAGAGAATAATAGAGGAGGAAAAGATTATTTAGTAGCCATATAGTCCACAGTTTTTACACATTATTTTGGTCACCCCAGTGATCAACTGATGACATGTTCTTAACTCACTTCCATGTTCCCTAAAAATATTAAAAGAGACTTTCTCCAAGAGAAAAGTAGTTTTCTTTTCCTCCTTCAAAAACTATGACAAGGAAGATCATCGCACCCTGCTCTATGCTTGGGGTGCAACGATGCTTGATCGTCGCACTTTGCACCAAATATGGAATGCATCATCGTTGCAAGCTGCCTATGCATAAGGTGCGACAATGATTAAGAAAATGAAAAGTCAAAATTCATGAATGTTCTAGAAGGGAATGTTCTAGAAGATGAGGTGGCCTCTAATCGGTTTGGATCTTACTCGCTTCTCTGATTTAGTGGGATCATCCTAATCTCCTCATCCATCCCTCTTTCACCCTATATAAAGAAGGGATCTCTCGTGGAAAAGGCTAAGGTTTTCATATGCATGAAGAGTTCTGCTATAGATTATACTTGAGATAGCTTTGCTTTAGCTCTCTAAGTTAGATTGTGGATCTTCTTCATCAAGGCATTGGAGAAAAGGTGTGTGTGTTGGAGAAAAGATCCATTGAAAGGGATATTGCAACATCAAGGCATGGGTTGTATTCTCCACTTTCCATTTTAAAATAATACATCAATACATTTCTTCCCTATAAATGTGTCTTCGCTTTTATTGTATAACTCCTTTATCTTATACATAGAATTCATTGGAATATATATATCTTTGTTCTCTCTCTCTTTTTTGGTTTGTTCTTCTTAAACTTGTTCACCATCCCACAAATCCAAAGATGGAGCGATAAGGATGACACTAGCAAGAATCAAGCATAATTTAAAAGGTACGTCTCTCATTCCTCTCTGAACTAGTTTATATGACAATGAATTCTAAGGTGAAGTTTGTATTCTGTCTTGTTTTGTTCTAGCTTCCTGTGGAAGTTAGGGATATTAGTTTGTGGCCGCACTTACCGATTTTTCTGATAACAAAATTGGAGACCATACTGGGGATATGACCTCTGTTTGGTTTTTTATTATTATTTTATTTTATCCTACCTTATTTTGATCAATTTCATTCTCTGAGTTTGTGGGTGATCCATCTTGACTCTCTGGTCCTAAAAGTTCATTGAGAAATTTTGTCATTTTTCCCATTTTTCTTTTTATTCAGAGATTTTCTCACTGTGTCCTATTGGTAGCCTGTGGAGATTTCTTGTCGTCGCACTCTACTTGTGCATACCAGAGTAACAATGCGTGTGACGATCCTAGATCATCACACTATACCCCTCTGTAGCCTGCGACAATTATTGTAGGAATTGTTGGGTGATAGAAAAATTTCTTTTCTTTACCCAGATTTGTCTTTACTACTTGGTATGAACTTTTGACACTAGTGAATGATTTGTTTACAAATTTTAAGCCTGAATTTGAGTGATTTTCAAGGATTGAAAGTCTTCTTTACAAGGTTGCAAATTTTGTTTCTTGACTTCTTGTCACAAGGGTATAATCTCAAGATTTTCTTCCTAGGTGCTTGTTTGATAAGTAGTCCTTGATTTATTTTGATTTTTGGATAGTTTTTACTTTCTGGATTGTTGATGGATTAAGAGACAATTTTTGTTTGCATTCAACAAAAAAATTTCTTATCATTTCATTTTTTGCTTACATTGTGAGTTTGATTTGGGAATAGTGTTGAGAGTGCAATAATTTTCTTAGACCATTCTTTCTTTTCTTCATTATATCTTTGTTCTGATTTGAAAAGGAAAGAACTAAAGTTTATTAATCTCTTTAGTAGTCTTTGTAAGAGTCTTTTTCATTCATATATTTTTGGAAAAGAGAAATTTTGGAAAGTTGATAGCTTTGATTGTTTGGAATTCATATCATTCAAAGATAGAGAAATTGTTCTTCATAGTTTTTGTATTATGGAAATGAGAAACCTTCTCCCTACTATAATTAGAGTTCATTGAATGAAACATTTTCATTTCATCTTTTCTTGCATATTATTGGGTCAAGGTCAAATATGTCATCAATTTCACTTCCATTTCCCTTTTGAGTAAACAACAGCCTTTAAAATACAACGTAATTTAAAATCTATTAGTAACTTTTATTTTATATAACTTTTATACACCAACATTAGCTAGGATAGCGCTCTGGAATAGGTTATAAGGCACACTCTCCAAAGCATTAAAACACACAATAGTATCTTGTGATAGGGAGCATACAAATACAGTTGCTACATTTTGTCCTGGGAAGCCCTTCTAACACAAGGGTCAATCATGAGGTCGCATTAGGACTAACAATGTTACTCACCTTGCTTTTTTGGTCTTGGTGTAGAGATTGCACGTATCATTGGGGGTCACTTGAGAAGAAAAACTGGTGGGGAACTTCTCGAGTTGATTTCTGTCTTAGATACCCTACCCTTGCACGTGGATCAGACTTTCGACTGCTTCCCCATGCATCATTGTCATAATTGGTAACCTTAATGGCCTATCTCTTTAGAATATTTACATGAGGTGACTGTGGAGGGGAAAGTTTTCATGGTACTTGGAATCAACGTTGGCTAAAATCATGCGAGCTCCTTGGAGGGTATACCCATGATTATGTTGGGAGCTTGCACCAGGGTGTAAGTCCATGAAGTTGGTCGTCAATGTAACTTTTCCACCTGCTTTATCCTAGCCCCTTCTTGTCTTGATTTCACGACATTGGATTTCATCACCACCTAGTGACTTCGAGGTAATAAGGTTTGTTTGTGTGTCTGATATCTAGATTTTATTAGTGAGTGTTGTTTGTTTCTCTAGTTAGCCATAGCTTTCTTTCATTATTTATTTGGTGTGGCCAGCATCACCCCTCGCCGTTCACATAGGATGCAAGGGTTACCTTCGAAAGATCCGAAAGAATATACTCGTTTTCTTCCTAACTCACCAGAGGGTTCTCCTGAAGGAGAAGTTAATAACGATGTAGCCTCTGATATTTGAATTTCTACTCCATTGGAGGAATCCATACTTCCCGTAAATACGTTATTGAGTGTGGTACGAGATCCACTTTTTCTCTGGATAAATTCATTGGGAGACATTTTTGCTGAAGATTATACTAGAATCCCTATTAGAGCTCACTCAAAGTCTGGTGTAGATGATCCTCACTTTTAGAGTGATTCGTTTATAAATCTGGTTCATACTGCTGGAAATTTTGATCCTAACTCTTCTGTTCCTATTCATTCTCTTTGGAGAACTTCTTCGGGACAAGATATTTTTGAAAAAATAGGAATGAGTCATCTATGCCAAAGGACCTCTAATCAACCCATGGCATCACATACGCATGTGACTTCTACTGCCTACACAGTACCCTTATATCATTTTACTGGAATGACTAGTAATGTTTTCACAGTCTCACAACAATTGTTGGTTGGTTCTCATACAATCCTTCCTCTCTAGCTCGCTAGGTCTACCATGGTACCACAAGCTACACCTATTTCTGTCAGAAGTGCAGTGATCACTGAAGCTCCTATTGGAACACCACTTCTGCTTAGACCAAATCTGTCACTTCCACCTAGGTATCATGCTCTAAATACGTCTATTGCTAATCCTGCCCAGAATCCGTCTGGAGGGGATAATATTTTTGTTCCTCCTAGGTATAATGCTGCTAGTAGTTATGTTCCTACACCTACCCAAGTTCTCTCTGGGGGGCCTAACATTCCTCCTCCACCTTCAACTGGAGGATCTAATCATCTTGGCCTAAGTAGCTCCAATCAAATTGGAGGAACAAGTCATTTTGTCACTTATGTTTTTCAAATTCCCGTTGGAGGTCAACCTCAAGTTGGGGGTCATAACCCAATGTATGGGCAGTATATCCCTAGATTACAATATCAACATTGGAATTTTTCTTTCCAAGTCAATCAACAATTGCCTGGGGGAAAACCTCCTCAAGTTAATTCTTTTGTACCCCCTAATCCCGAACAACCATATCCAGGTTCTATGAATCCTACTCGGGGTCAAAGTTTTCAATCTAATGCTCCTTCCCAAGGAATATTACCCAATCAACCAACTCAAGTTGGCTATTTGACTCAAAACCCTCCACCACTGAATTTGACATGACCCTCTAACTATTTACAGACTGCTTATG
>JASDQU010243549.1:221456-232219 GCA_032191745.1 Picea mariana
TATAATTACCAGTTTCCTCAAGTGAACAAACAACTGCCATTTATTGCTACTTTGGATTTACCGGATTTGTCTAGGATTTTGAATGATCCTATCTTGCATTCTCCTTATTGGCCGGTTATACCTTCCAAGTTACCATTAGAAATTCGTATGTTTGACGACCGATCAGGGGAAGACCCAAATAATCACCTCATGACTTTCCATATTTGGTGTTCATCCAACTCTTTGATGGATGACTCCATTAGATTATGTCTTTTCCAATGAAATCTGACGGGTTCAACAACCAAATGGTATATTGAATTGCCCCGAGGATTCTTCAATGACTTCAATACCTTAGCTATGGATTTATTAACACATTACCAGCTACCAATCCGATACAAGACAAGAACCAAAATTTTGAGTTCATTTAAATAGTCCTCGACCACTCATATTTCCGATCATATTCATGAGTAGACGAGGGGAAGATGCTTAATCAAAGTTCCCCTTCTTGATCAACTACTGGCTGAGTGGTTTACTAAGTAATTCATTGGTCCTATAGATCATGATGTTTCCATGGGTGGTATCGTCATTGAAGAGCAGGCGATTAGTCATGCTCAATATTGGATCTCGTTTATTCACAAACGAGCACACTATATGACTTGATCCCTGATGCTCCTCGCCCGTCTACAAATCAAACCCCAACACCTCCAGTAGCTTCTCATGTTGTTGATGACATGATTGGCACTTTACATGCTGAGACTCAGTCTAAACAAGCCATTCATACCAATCCCAAGTCTAATACTGCTAATGTACAAAATAATTCCTCCTCCAACTCCTTCTCCCGATAAAAATTCTGAAGTTAATTAGGTTCAATCTACACCTACCGGTAAAAATAAAAATAAAAAGAAAGGGAAAGGAAAGAATAAGGAGGAAAAAAAATAATAATCAACAATTCGATAAACCCAAGACTCAGCCTGCTGATGACAAAGAAAAGAAAAAACTCCATTATCCTTGTCTTATCTGTGGTGAGGATCATTATATGAAATATTGTCCACGACGTGCTGAGGTTACTAAGTTTATGCAAGGGACCGGGACACCTCCTACACCCGTCATTTTGTCACAACCTTTTCCTTCTCAGCAGCAGGTCCAATTGGTCATTCATGAACAACCTTCTCCCTCTACCACATCTTATGTACTTATGTGTACTGATGACTCCAAGAAGAACGAAGTTGCAGTCGCTACTTGAGCCAAAGATTACTCACCTTCAAAAGATAAAGTTGATGATTCACCACCTCCGTTGGTTCAACCTCCTCCATCAAATTCACCTCCCAACGGTCCTCTTCATCTCGAATGACCAAGTCTAGACACATTTATTCGTCCTCCTCCTAAGGGTGTTGTTCATAAGTTGTCATTTAATCCTCACACATGTGCTGCTCAAAACTAAAGTATTGTAGAAGATCTTGCATAGGTGCCTTCTACAATGTTGTCTCTTGAAGTCCTTCAAAGTTGTTCCATGCAATAGAAGGAACTGTTAAAGGATATTGGTGGAATTGATCCTACTAATACGAACTTGATAATATTTGACTTAGAAGATCATATTCCAAGGCTTCCTCCTCAATTAGTGTTTCAGATACAAGTTATTGTGGAAAATAAGAATATTTGTTGAACCGTTATTGTCGAAGGAGCCTCGACTTGCGTCATGTCCATCACTTGTTGGAAAGACATTGGCTCTCCTGCCCTTACCAAGTCACACAATACTCTTAAAGCATTTAATGGTACATGATTCAAACCTTATGGTGTTTTTCCTTCGTTGTCTATTACGTTAGAAGAAAAAGAGGTTACTATTGAGGTTGAGGTATTTGATGCACCTCTCGATTACAACCTTCTACTTGGACATAGTTGGATTGATTCCATGTGTGCAATTTTTTCTACTCTTTTTCGTGTGATACGTTTCCATCACCACATAAATTTTTTTAATGTCGATCAACTTGTCTTCTTTAATTCTGATTCTTGTACTAGTAACTTACCTTTCATTGTGAAAACACCTCCCGGTTATGATAATGTCGATGTGGGTCTCTTAAAAGATTCATCGTTAATGGGTACGTTCCCCATTCCACCTCTTGATATTCCTACTCCTTTTTTCACCTCAATTAACATGATATCAACCATTGTTGGTGAAATACCTAAGTCTTATGACCCTTGGATAGTACCTATCTCTGACGATTATGTTCATTACGACGATAGAATGCCTTTAAGTCCAGTAGAATTAGCTTATCAAGCTATTCAATCAGCAACTCTCTCTCCTCATTCTCTCTTAGATACGTCTCAGGATCCCTTTCACGTAATCTTTCACACCGATGAAATGATTATGAAAATCATGTCTATGGAAGATATCCCATGGGATGATGGACATCATCATTCTATTCTCTTCCTGGAACCCGAGACTATAGAGAGTTATCAAAGGATTTTAAATCCTTCTACTGTTGTTACTTTTCCCCCTATTCTTAAACCAATACACAATGTTTTGTATGAAGGGAACTTGGGTAATATTTCACCCACCATCCCTTTAGATATTTCAATTAAACCTAGAGTCATGGAAAATGTTTACATAAGTGCCTCATGTTCTGCCAATGAGGTGCATATTTATAAAGATCTTTTCCAAGAATTTTGTGACGTTTTTTCCTGGAGTTACGAATAGATGTCAGGCATTGATACAGATATTGTCGTACATGAGATTAATACTTACCCGAACACTAAACTCATTCGATGGAGACTTCGCCCAGTACATCCACACAAAGCTGCTGCTATTAAACTCGAAGTTGAAAAACTTCTTAAATATGGTTTTGTTTATCCTGTGGCTTTGAGTGATTGGGTATATAATTTTTGTAGATTATAGGGATATCAACAAGGCTTGTCCAAAGGACAATTATCCAACCCCTTTCGTTGACCAGATCGTTGACGACTATGTCGGGAGTGAAAATTTCTCTTAATGGATGGTTTCTCTAGCTATAATCAAATCAATATTTTGATTGCGGATAAAAATAAGACTACTTTTATCTTCCCTTGGGGAACGTTCACATATCGTGTTATCACATGCTAATTTTTATTGTGTGAAATCAAAATTTCAGGATCTAGCAGAACGCTAAAACTGGTTTGGAATCTTGGTAAACTAGAGAAAAGGCTAAATAAGGTAGGGAGAGGATAAATATGGTGGGGCGCTAAGTTGATGGGACCCGATATGCCACAGATCGTGAAATCTCCAGATGAACAGTCGAGGATGATTTCAGGAAGAGAAACTGCATGGAGGTTAATTTCAGAAAGCGGACTGAAATCTAAACCGCGGTTTTCATTCGGGGCTATGTGGTGCCACCAGGTTCATTTCAGGGTGAAAACCGGGTTGCCTCAAACTACCTTCTCATGCCCCCAAAAAATAGAAAACTCAATAGTTCACTAACTCATCACACCTGTTACGCTCGTTTCTAGGCAAAGAATCATATACAAAGAATTTTCTAACTTGCAATGGAAGGAGATAATTTGGCTGGGTAAGGCCAAATGCATTTTTCCAGATCCTAGAAAATGATGTCTAGATGTCAATGAAAGACAACAAATCACACGAAGAGAGGGACTGAAACTACAGAGAAATCCAGAATCTGGATTAAGAAACGTTTCTTGTTGATCATTATAATCAGTTTCATAAACTGAAACGTTTCATTTCAATAATTGTAATCGATTTCAAAACCGAAACTGTCATTTGTAATCATTGTAATCAGTTTCAGAAACTGAAATGTTTCATTTCAATCATTGTAATCAGTTTCAAACCGAAGGAACTCATCTTGTATAAATATTAGGAGTTACAAATATATCGGGGTTGGAAGAAGTGCAAGGGCACGATTTTAGCTTTTCAAAACATGAATTTAATTTTCTGAATCTGAATTGAATACACCATGAAAAGATTCTAATGGTGGTGATATGAGTTTTGTCTCCTCTCTTTGTATGCATCTCCTGTATTTTTTATTTCAATTTCACAATATTTTGTTTAAATTGCATAGTCAAAGGTCCATAATTCATCTTGTGATTCTCTCGGCTGAAGCAATTTAAACTGTGTTAATTTCTTCCTAACTAATTCAAAATTCATTTATCTAATGCTTTGATGCAGTTATATGTTTTATTTTCTTCCTACACTTTGCAAATTTACAATTTATAACCCAGATTTATCGCCTCATTTAGCCTTTATTCTCTGGAGAGTTTTACAGACCAGTTAGTGCTTCCTTTCATTTCAGAAGTTTGACTCCATAGCCCTAAGTGTCCCTCCCCTTACTTTCCAACAAAATTATAAAAAAATCCCCCAAAACAACAAACCCTAGCCATTGATTGACAAAGAAATATCAAGTGATAGGAGAGAGCCCTCTCTGAGCTGAGCAGGCTAGTACCCAGCTCTAAAGTTGGTTTGTAGGTTACCTCTATCGTTTGTTTTATCAGCCGAACAAATTTACAGAGTGCTAACATTCTAGCATCGTTGCCGGGGATGAAAGTTGCATTTTCCTTGGGAGAAACGACAAGGTTTAGACCTGATTTCTGATGGTGGACATAGGTCAGACACAAGAAGGTTGTACATTTCCACCTGGTGACTCCAATCAAGCTTCAAATGTGATTTTGAGACTCCACTAGAGGACGAGATCTATTGATAGAGATATGAAAGGACATCATGGGAGAAAACAAGTACCTAAAGTTGAGTTTTTTCCAAGACATAATATTTTTTTCTATTAATTACCTTCTGTCATTTCCTGAACATGCTAAACAATTTTTTCTTTACCTACTGCATTCAAATGATGATCATGAGAATCTTGCACTTGTATATCCTCCTCTTAAAGTTGTACATATATTTCCTTATTGTATCACTGATTTTGATCAAAATCTCCCATCTGAGCCATGTGTTGACCATATCCAAGTTGATGAGCCTCATGAAATCAAGGTTGATGTTTGACTTCATGTACTTGATCCAACACCCTCCAAGATTCAACATGGATACATACCTTTAAAATTACCTCACATCCATCACAATTTTCCTCCAAAGCACTATAAGTACCTACCTATGTTTGATGGAGAACCTAATGCCATCACAGCTAAAAAACACATCCAAGATTTTGAACATTTTAAAGATTTTTTTGATATTGATCATGACGATGTTTGTATGTGGGCCTTCTCTCAATCTTTGAAAGGGGATACCAAATATTGGCTTAAATACTTGCATCCAAAGAAAATTAGCTCATGGGAGGAATTGAAGAATGCCTTTTTGAAATTTTGGGGCAAGAAGAAATCTTTGGATTTACATCATACAGAGTTATATGATTTGAAAAGGAAGATCAATGAAACTATTTCTACATTTAGTAGAAGGTTTTCCAGTATTTATTTCAAGTTTCCCAAAGATATTCAACCCACTGAAGTTGCTGCCATGATCCATTATGCAACAACCTTTCACCTGGATTTGTCTTTCCTTTTGATGGAAAGAAGATCTATGTCCTTACAACAAATGTTTAATGATTCTCATGAGATTCAACACAATATTCAAGCATGTAAACAGATTCGAAATGATGAGTTAGATGCTAAAGAACATGACAATGAGTATGAATAGAAAACAGTCGATTTGAATCTTGAGTAGAGGGTTAATAATATCATATGTCCTCTTGAAGTTTTAAATGCTAATGATTTTGCAAAGGATTATATTCCACTTATTGAAAAAGAAGGTGCTAATTTAGCTTCTGATCTATCCCATGATAAGCATGAGGCTGATTGTTTTATGTATTCATTTGTGGACAATCAAGAAAATGAGTTTTCAAATCAGCTTGTTGAAGAGCAGGTTGATGTCCCAAGTTTTTCCTTGTGAGATGACATTGCAGATGTTGTTGATTTTTCTATATATGATGAATATGGTGATGATTATGATGTTGGCTTCCTAGAACAATTGAATTCATGTTCTCTATCATAAAATGTTCCTTTTCAACAGTATAATGAGAACAATCAACCTACATATCACAGTTACAAAGAAGAATATGAAGACAGTATCAAATCATCTGAAGGAAATTGTTTACCTTTATGATTTTATTCATTTAAACTATTGAAAGAAAAATTTAAGATCATCACTAAAGAAAATGAATGTGTGTTGGTGCTAAATCACACTGATTCACTGGAACAAATTGACAAGAAATTGTAGAAATCTTCTCATGTGTTTGATGACCATGTTACTTGTTATACATAATGTTTTATCAATTCAAATTTTCAGCCATTGGTCGGAGATGAATATGAAATTGTAGATGATGAGGAGTTGAAAGCTAAGAAACTAGAGACTGTGCATACTATGCAGGAGGCTTATCATGTCATGAGTTTTCTTGAAGGATGTCATGAGGATGTGTTTGCAAAGAATGATGAGAAACTTGAAAAGCAAGTTGATGTCCTGAATTGTTTTGATATTGGTTTGAATATTGATCCATGTCATCATGAGAAAGAAACTGACTATTTTATGTATTCACTTGTAGACATCCATAAATGTGAATTTGTAGATCAACCTACAAAAGACAAGACACTGCCTCAATTTTCCTGTTTGATGACATTACAAAGATTTTTAGCAAACTCGGGTATGATAAGTACAATGATGACTATGAGGTTGAATTTTCAGAACAAGCAGTAGCACTTTCCAAATCTAAAAATGACTGTGTTCAACAATCCAAATAAATAAAAAAATGTGCATGTGACAACAGTGAAGAAAATGAAGAAAGTTGTGAATTAGGTGTAATAACTTTGCCATTGTGTTTTTCTTCTTTTAAATTACTAAAGAAAAATGTTTATAATGTTTCAAATCATAAATCCTCCAGGAATGAGGTTGAATATGAAGAAGGTAGTGGACTTGCCAATGAAAATTATCTTCCATTATGTGTTTCTTCCTTTGAATTGTTGAAAGTAAATCATGAGATAATAGAGGGAGCAGGGAAGTCTGACTGCATTCACAGTGACACTATTTTACATGAGTAAATTGTTATAAGTGAGGAAGACCAACAACCTTCTCAAGCATTAAATGTCCATGTTGTTGATTACATGGAAGGTTATTTCAGTTCAGATTTGCAGTCTATGATCAACTACCATCTTGGAAATAACGATGATGGTCAATCAACGTCAGTGTTAGATATGGATTGATTTCCACCAGGGGTTTCATTTCATCCAACACTGTCTTATGATTCAAAAGATTGCTATTTCCAGCAGTCTCGGCGGATTTTTCAGCCTCTTTGTGGCAATCAACAAATTGAATTACATGAAAGAAAGTGATCCAGGTGGATATCGATGGCCACCCACCTTTTCCAGCTGGCTCAAAACAACTTTCTAGCAATTTTGATAGTTTACTATTTTTAGCAGTTTTTTGGGTCCTGAACTTCCGAAGCCATTTTGAGGCCCTAAACGACATTTTTTGGGGTATGTTGCAGTCACAAAATTTCAACATGAAATTTTGTGCAACTGTTGTATTCCTCGGATAGATCTTTCCAATGGGCTATCATACGCCTAAAACGAAGATCGTATGCAAAATTTACGACCCCGGGAAGTTGATGTACTAACTTACCCAAATGGGGCCCACATGACTTTTGGCGCTTCATCTCCTAGGGTTAGGTTTTTGGATGTTTAGGGTTTTTGAAACTACTGTTTATTGTAAAAAGGCCTTGAGAGCCTCATTGTAATCATGTTCTTGCGAATGAGCGCAGTCGTCACATCTCTTCTCAGAGATAAGCTGACACCATTCCAACAAGCTTGTTTTCCGCTGCATTTTACAGTTTCAACTTATTTCCTTGTTGAATAGAAAACCAGTTTTACTGTATCTCTGTTATTTTGTGTTAATAATTTGGTAATAATCTATAGTCATTTCGTTCTGCTCATAACATACAGATCAGTGGTATCAGAGCGGTCTGCTCCTTGTCGTCTTAATGCATGTCCCCAATGAGGTCGGAGTACAAAGATTTGGGTCTCGAGCTTGTTTCTCTTGAGGAAAAAATCTCTCGCGCACCCAAGAGACCTCTCATGGAAGGATAAAATAAAGATGACGGGACAAGAGATCCTTTCAAACTGTTGATTGAGAAATCCCTCACGCAACAAAGGAACGAGATGATGGATAATTTCGCGCAAATCCTTCGGTGACTACCAACAGGCGATGCATCTTCTTTGAGCGGAGGCACCGCCCCCTTCAAGGTACAAATAAACTTCGATATTCCTATATTTGAAGGCCATATAGACACAGATGATGTAGACAAGTGGTTGAATCTACTAGAAGGGTATTTCTCTGTCCATAACTTTTCGAATAGAGAAAAGATTACTTTTGCGCTCCCCAAAGTTGTTCCCCATTTCAAAGATTGGTGGGAAACTTTCTATGAGCAAAAGGAAATAGAGGAAACTTCATTATTTACAGTCACAGACACCTGGGAATCCTTTAGGGATGATATTAAGGAACAATACTACCCTGTCGGAAGTTATGATGACTTGTATACCAAATGGACCACACTACGGCAAGAAAGAGACCAAGCAGTGTCAGATTTCACAAATATCTTCCATACCTTGCGCACCAAGTTGGGTATCAAATATTTGGAGAGACATCTGGTGCTCAAGTATTGTGGTTCTCTGCATAGATACATCCAGACCAAAATGGAATTTTTGGACATCTCATCCTTGGGCACGACCTATCGATATGCCGTCAAAATCGAGCAGAAGCTCAAACAAAAGATGCGACAATTTGGGTCGGGGAACCCCTCACAACAAAATCCACGAAAGGGTGGCCCCAACCCACAGAACAAAGGACAGAGCAAAGATGCACAATATTAGGACAACCAGTCCAAGCCGCAAGCAAGGAAGGACACCAGAAAGACAAAGAAAGATATTGGGAAGTGGTGCGACTTCCATAAGAGCCCTTGGCATAACACTGCTGACTGTCACTCAAAGTAGACGCTGGTGGCTGAAGTGAAAGCCTATAAATCATATGCGGGTTTTGACTCTGAGTTAGAAATAGAAAGGGGAAGATGGATCATTGAAGTGGAACCCAGTGCCACCATTGCTACCACCAAGCTCCAGCATGGTGAACCAGACGATCCAGAAGAAGGAGAGTGCCTCTTCCATTCCTAGATGTGGGTAAAAGACACCCCACTGCACTTCATTGTTGATAGTGGTAGCCAGAAGAACCTCATCTCAGCAGAGGTCGTCAAGCGGCTGGCCCTGCCGACAACGCCGCACCCACAACCCTACACCATTGGATGGCTCCGCCAAGGAAGTGATCTCCCTGTCAGCCAACAGTGTCGATTGTCATACGACATCAAGCCCTTCAAAGATGAGGTATTGTGTGATGTTGCTCGTCTCAAAGTTTGTGATTTTCTTTTGGACCAACCTTATTTATGGAAATGTCATGCTGTATATGAGTCTAGGCCTCGTAGTTTTATTATTACTTTGAATAGGAAATTGTACAGGATACTCGATGTTGTCCCACCTAGTGCTATTTCCTTGATCTATACTAAGCAATGTAGGAAGGTCATCTCTCAAGCGGGGAAGTTTGTCTTCTTCATGATCTGCTCTCAGAATGAGAGAAAAATCATAGCCACATCCAAGGTCTCTGCATCTGACCTTTTCACACAGCAGAAGCAAGTAGATAAGGTCGTGGAAGAATACTTGGATATCTTCTCCTCGCCTACTGGGGTACCTCTGCACTGTCAGGTCAAGCACCCCATCGATCTGACTCCCGACGCACCATTGCCCAATGGGCCAGTCTATCATCTCTCTCTGTTAGAGAATGAGGAGATCAAGCAACGTATCCAAGAATTTCTCCACAAGGGGCACATCCGTCCTATCTTATCACCTTGCGGTAGCCCAATCGTGTTGGTATAGAAGAAAGATAGAACCTAGCGACTTTGCATTGATTATCGGGCTCTGAATAAAATCACAGTCAGAAACCGGTACCCGATTCCCTGAATCGACAACCTCCTTGATCAACTCATGGGGGCCAAATACTTCAGTAAGATTGATCTAAAGTCTGGCTACCACCAAGTCTCGATAGAATAGACAAATGTATGGAAGACCACCTTCAAGTCAAAGAAAGGCCTTTCTAAATGGTTGGTCATGCCCTTTGGTCTGACAAATGCTCTAGCCACTTTCATGAGGATGATGGACGATAACCTGTGACCATTCATTAATACTTTTGTAGTGGTGTATCTTGATGAAATTCTCATTTACAGCAAGACTTGGGCCGAACACTTGCAACATATTCAACAGGTTCTGCACACCCTACGATAGCACAAGCTATATGCCAACTTGGAAAAATATTCCTTCGGCATGGACAAGGTCCATTACCTAAGCTACATCATTGATCAACATGGCGTACATGTGGATCTAGCCAAGATCCAAGTCATCCGTGACTGGCCAGCCCCAACCACACTCATTGAGCTTTGGAGCTTCTTGGGCCTTGTCAATTTCTACCACAGGTTTGTGTTGGGATTCTCCCATATTGCATGGGCCCTCAGCCAAATAACTAGGGGTGGTGGTAAGGAAAAATTTGCATGGGGCCAGCCCCAACAACAAGCGTTCGATGATTTGAAGCAGCGCTTGTGCTCAACCCCAATACAATCACTGCCAGACCTGCAACAGCCCTTTGAGATTGAGACCGATGCTTCAGACTATGCTGTGGGTGTCGTTCTCATGCAGCACGACCACCCCGTGGCCTATCATAGTGAAACACTATCATATGTTATCCGTAAGTACCCTACTTATGAAAA
>JASDQU010243549.1:242392-265358 GCA_032191745.1 Picea mariana
TATAATGTGTCTGTTAATACTATCATCCATTGTCTCATGCCTTTAATGTGCCAGGCCTAAAAACAACAAAAAGAGACTTCTAAGCCTGGGTACCAGCTTCAGAAAATATCATAACCTCTTTCTTAATCCCAGAATTTTTCTTCATTTCTGCAAATAATCATTAACTTCTTTCTTAATGCAAGAATTTTTCATCCTCATATCTGCAAATAATCAATAAAGCGACAGAACCTTTTCTGAGAGTGAATCTCCCTCACTTTTTTCAGCTACACTCAGCAATCCCTCCTGTAGTAAAAGCACAGTAAAAGCTCTCCTTTGGAGAGCTCATCTGCCATGCTCCTGTAGTAAAAGAACTCCTTTGGAAAGTTCATCTGCCATCTCAGTAAGAAAGAAAAACATTTACAAACTTATACCTCTTTATTTCCCTCCATTATCGAAAGTAGTAAATTTTCCTTATTTTTCCCCTTTGCTTCGTCAATAATAAGCTTGGAGTCCCGAGTAGTAAATTTTCCTTATTTTTCCCCTTTGCCTACTAAATAATGAGCTTGGAGTTCCCCATAATCTGATCGGGACTAGTAAATTTCCCTTTTTTAATGCCTATTCAATAATTTTTCCTCTTTTTGGGCCAAGTCAATAATGAGCTTGGAGTCCCCCCATGATATGAAAATGAGCTTGGAGTCCCCCAATGATATGAAGACTGAATCTCAAGAGTCCCCATGATCTGAAGACTGATCGGAAGAAGCAGTAAATTTTCCTTATTTTTCCCCTTAGTCTGGTTAATAGTGAACTTGGAGTCCCCGTGATATTTAGCCAATAGTGAGCTTGGAGTCGCTCATGATCTAACCTAATCGCGAGTAGTAAGTTTTCCTTATATATTGCCTGTTCAGTAATGACCTTGGAGTCTCCCATGATCTGAAGACTGATCGCGAGTAGTAAATTTTCCTTTTTTACCCCTTTGTCTAATGAATAATAAGCTTGGAGTCCCCCCTGGTAATGCACCATAGAGCATACAATTCAACCTCGTTATTTGTTCCTTTGAATACAGTTCAAACCTGTAATTTGTTCCTTGCCTAACAGCTGATCTGATTTAACAGAGATACAATGATTTTCTAACCTGTTATTTGTTCCTTGCTTACAACCTGATCTGGTTTAAAATTTGTTATTTGTTCCTTGCTTAGCACCTGATCTGATTTAAAAGAGATACAATGATTTTGCATACAATTCAAACCTGTTATTTGTTCCTTGCCTAACAGCTTATCTGATTTAAAAGAGATACAATGGTTTTCTAAATTGTTATTTGTTCCTTGCTTAGCACCTGTTCTGATTTAAAAGAGATACAATGATTTTCTTTAGGAGAATAATATGCTTCCTGCTCCACAAACACCTGCATGATTCATCAAAATATTTCCAAGCCTTGGTTGTGTCTATATCTGGAAATTTTCAATAATCAAGCCTTAGTTTTGTCACCTGCATGATTCATCGAAATATTTCCGCCTTAGTCGTGTCTATATCTGGAAATTTTCAATAACCAATCCTTAGTTTTGTCTATATCTGGAAATTTAATTGAGATTCTTTAATTTTTAGGTTTCAAATTCTTCCATAATCAAATCTATCTAACTTGATGACTAACCTATATTGATGAAATTTCCTTGCTTGAAAAAATCTTGTCCATTTCAACGGTGCAAGGCAAAGCCTTTGCTTTGAAATTGCTTTTTCCTTATACTATCTTGCCTTTGCTTTGAAATTACTTTGTCCTTATACTATCTTTCCACACAAACAAAAATAGTGTAAAATAGTGTACCGTTTCCATTTTCCTTTCGTAAAATAGTGTACCGTTCCCATTTTCCTTTCTTTTCCTTGTTGATGATTGCAGCTATGTGAGACATTCTTCAGTTTACAAACCTGTGAGATATGGATCATTGCAACTATGTGAGACTTTCTCCAGCTTACAAACCTGAGAGAAATCCCCTAAAAAGGGTACGTGGTTTCTATTTAGACAGAGCTGGAACATAGAGATGACCTCCTCCATTCAGAGAGTTGAGAAGAACTCCATATGATTATCCAGTGGGAAAGGCAACCTGCTGAGTTGGACGTGCCTGTGGCTGAGCACAAGGTGAACGTGTGTAACCCCATAGTGTTGGGTGCATCGTCATGAGAACATAAATGAAGATGATGTATTGGCCTCCTCTGAGCAACATAGTTGACGAGAAACTCCAGATGACTCTCATGTGTGATGCAGTGGAAAATAAGATCTTTTGAGTGGACGTGCCCGTGGACAAGCACAGGTGAATGTGTGAAGATCTGGTTCTTCTGTATAATGCAGTGAGCCAAAGATATGGACATCCCTATGGATGTGCCCCTAGTGGATGAGCACTAGTGGGTGTATCAAATCCCTTGCTATATTGTTCAATAGTTAGACCTCCTTGTAACCCTAATTGTAATGTAAAGGGTATAGGTCGGTCCCATCTTAATATGATTAGTAATAAATGTAAAAGATAATTAATTTGGTTAATATTAATTATAAAGTGACTTACAGAGGTCGACCCTATTGTGCCATGCCAATAGACACTTCTGTTAATAGGACAAGTCTAATATAAGTAAAGTAAGATTCCCCATTATAGAATCATATCCTTCACGCAAGTTTGGAAATTTCAGCAAGTACATCTACTTGGGAAAAGTGTGCACCTCTCTTGGGCACTAGTCTTCTAGGGTTTGAGCAACCTCTTGTGTGTTAAGTCTTATTGGTGGTGAAGGTACTTCTCTTGAAGAATATAGCAAAGGATTTGGTTGGGTTTTCTTCCCTTGTCGAGAAGGGTTTCCCATGATACTTCTTGTGTTCTTGTGCATGGTGTTTCTTCTTGTGATCTTGGTTGCTGCAACATTCTTGTTTATGGTTAAGACAAATGCAAAATTGAAATGAACTACATGCTTAACCTAGCTTATTGAAAAATCAAAATGGTATCAGAGCACAGGTCTTGAAGATCCCATTGCACAAACGCTTTCCAGCCATTCTCTCTCACTTCTACAGAAACCGTACGACCCTCCTAGGGTTTCCAGAAATTTCATACGGCCTACTCTTCTGAGGAATTTCAACACTCAAAACTTGGATGTTGGGGCTAAAAAGAACATAAGAATGTACGACCTCCTTTAGCGCACCTCCAACAAGTCTCAGATTGCATTTCTGAGCATTTTGATTTTTTGGCCCTAAGAGTTTCTAGGGTTTCGCCAAATTCTGCAGAAAAATTCAGAATTGTATTTATGAAACTTCTTGAAGAAGCTCTTCAGCTTACCAGGGCTATCATATTTCTCAAGGCTTATTGTTGGCATTCATAAGCCCAAAAAAACCTAAAAGTGCTAGCCTAGCCTAGTCGTTAGGTTTTCTAGCCTAGTTGACAAGGGTTTGTGAAGATGAGAAAAATCATGATGGGAAGCAAGTGTGATGATTCAAGAAATCTCAGTTCCAGGAAGACAAGACCTCAAAGAAATGAAGACATCAACATCTCAGCAGTCTCAATTATGGTTCCTATCAATGACAATACTTGGCTAATTGACAGTGGTGCATCTAGGCACATGACCGGTCTTAGAAATCATCTAACACATTTCGTTGAGAAAGAGACACATCTACATATTGTTCTTGGAGATGATGCTAGATATAATGTGAGAGGAGTTGGAACTTCTACCTTCCAACTAGATTCAAAGATGCAGCTCAAACTAGAAGAAGTACTATATGTACCCGGAATGAAGAGAAACCTTGTCTCTATTTCGGCCTTGGAAGACAAAGGCTACAAAATTACTTTCTTAGAAGGAAGAGTTCTTGCATGGCACAAAGACTCATATAATATATTCCAAAGAAATTGGTGTTTGAGAAAATAACTTGTACAAATTGACCATCGAACCGGTTCAAGCCTTATTACATGACACTATCAACTTGAGTGAGTTATGGCATAGAAGACTTGCTCACATTCCTTATAGAGCTCTTCCAGCTCTAGGGAAAATGGGAACAGGTCTATCAAAGATATAGATTCAACACAATGGTGTTTGCAAAGATTATGCCCTTGGAAAAAATGTTAAAGGATCCTTTCCTAGCAGTGACAATAGATCCAAGGAAATCTTGGACTTGATACATTCATATGTGTGTGGGCCAATGACCATTGCATCCCTAAATGGCCACTTATACTATGTACTCTTCATAGATGATCACTCCAGGAAAACTTGGATTTACTTTCTGAAGAACAAGGATGGAGTCATTGCCAAGTTTCAAGAATTCAAAGCTCAGATTGAAAACCAGACCGAAAGAAAAATCAAAATATTAAGATCAGACAATGTAGGAGAATACACCTCAAAAGAATTCAACAGTTTTTGTATTGAAGCAGGGATCAAGAGGGATTTCACTTACAACCCTCAACAAAATGGGGTTGCTGAAAGGAAAAACAAAACTATCATTGAGGCAACTAAAGAAATGATACATGATTAGAGTCTACCTATGACTCTATGGGTAGAAGCATGTATGACAATAGTATATGTTCAAAACCGAAGTCCTCATCAAATCTCAAAGAACATTACTCTAGAAGAAGCATTCACCAAAGTGAAGCCTAAGATCAGACACTTCAGAATATTTGGATGTCCAATATATCTTCATGTACCCAAATAAAAGAGATCCAAACTAGAACCTTCAGGAAGAAATGGTACATTTGTAGGATACAGTGAATCCTCAAAAGCATATTGAATCTACATTCTAGGTTAGAGACAAATTGAAGTAAGTAGAGATGTTACTTTTAAAGAAGAATTAGCCTTCCAGAAATTCAGAGAAGCTCAGATGGAAATTGATAGTGAAACAATACCTTCTCCCCCTTTAGTAGTTTAGAGGGAGACATATATTATTCCAGATGAGCCAATAGCTCCAGTTGATCTAGTTGCTCCAACAGATTCAATTGCTCCAAGAAACATACCTAGAGACACTATAGTTGGAAATAAAAGGCCTGCTTGGGCCCGCCAAACTCTACAAGAAGCAGAAGGGCATAAATCCCCACAAGGAAAAACCAGAGAAAAAAAGAGACAGAAAGAGCACCTCTTGTTGTTGCTTCACCTTAGGATCGACCATGGTTTCCTGGTGTAGAAGAAAACAAAGCTCTCTGGCTTTAAGCACCGCAAAACAAGAGTACATACCACTGATTGTGGCAGTTCCTGAAGTAGTATGGCTTCACAAACTTCTAACTAACTTATTCGATCATGAAATAGATCCTGCTACTATTCACCGTGATAACCAGAGCTGTGTAAATCTCTCTGAGAACCCAGTGTTTCATGACAGATCGAAACACATTGAAATCAAGTATCACTATATCAGAGACATGGTGTAGAGGAAGACAGTTCATGTGCAATATCTTTCTACTCATGAACAGATTGCAAATATCTTCACCAAACCACTTGCCAAGACCAAGTTCTAGTATTTCCATGAGAGACTTGGCCTGGTGGAAAATGCCTCCCTAGCTGAGAGGGAGTGTTGATGATTGCAACTATGTGAGACATTCTCCAACTTACAAACCTATGAGATGTGGATAATTGCAGCTATGTGAGACTTTCTCTAGCTTACAAACCTAAGAGAAATCCCCTAACAAGGGTACGTGGTTCCTATTTGAGATAGAGTTGGAATGTAAAGATGACCTCCTCCATTCAGAGAGTTGAGAAGAAATCCAGATGATTATCCTGTGGGAAAGGTGATCTGTTGAGTTGGACGTGCCTGTGGCTGAGCACAAGGTGAACGTGTGAAACCCCAAAATGTTGGGTGCATCGTCATGAGAACATAAATGAAGATGATGTACTGGCCTCCTCTGAGCAGTAGAGTTGACGAGAAACTCCAGATGACTCTCATGTGTGATGCAATGGAAAAGAAGATCTGTTGAGTGGATGTGCCTATGGATGAGAACATGTGAACATGTGAAGATCTGGTTCTTCTGTACAATGCAGTGAGCCGGAGATATGGACATCCCTATGGATGTGCCCCTAGTGGATGAGCACTAATGGGTGTATCAGATCCCTTGATGTATTCTTCAATAGCCAGACCTGCCTGTAACCCTAATTGTAATGTAAAGATTACAGGTCGGCCCTGCCTTAATATGATTAGTAATAAATGTAAAATATAATTAATCTGGTTAATATTAATTATAAAGTGACTTAGAGAGGTCGGCCCTATTGTGCCAATAAACACTTTTGTTAATAAGACAAGTCTAATATAAGTAAAGGAAGATTATCCATTGTGGAATCATATCCTTCTCATAAGTTTGGAAATTTCAGCAAGTACATCTACTTGGGAAAAGTGCACACCTCTCTTGGGCGCTAGTCTTCTAGGGTTTGAGAACCCTCTTGTGTGCTAAGTCTTATTGGTGGTGAAGGAAGCTCTTGAAGAATATAACAAAGGATTTGGATAGGTTTTCTTCCCTTGTTGAGAAGGGTTTCCCAGGATATTTTTTGTGTTCTTGTGCATGGTGTTTCTTCTTGTGATCTTGGCTGCTGCAACATTCTTGTTTATGGTTAAGACAAATTAAAATTGAAATGAACTACATGCTTAACCTAGCTTATTGAAAAATCAACATCCTTTCCCATATGTAAGTTTCAAAACAAATCATAAATAAAGCATTGCACCAATCTCTTTTCCTTTTAAGGGTAATGCACTAATAAGTCTTTTCCTTTTAAGGGAAATGCACTAATAAATTATCAATAGATTCATCCTTATGTCAGTTTCAAAACAATCAGAAATAGTGTACCCTTCCCATTTTCCTTTCCTTTCTCATATGTTTGTTTCAAAGCATTGCACCTTTCCTTTTCCATCTGTAGGTTTCAAAGCATTCCACCAGAGTTCTTTCTTTTCCTATTAAGGGAAATGCACTAATAAGTGATCAATAGATTATTTAAAAGAACACATCAGGACCACGATTCTTGAAAAGAATACATCCGGACCACGATTCTTGAAAAGAATACATCCGGACCAGATCATGCTTTTTTTTACAAATTCTTGCAAAACCCCATCATGCCTTATTTAACAAATTCCTTAAACTTCCATAAGGGAAACACACAAATGCACTAATAAGCGATCTCATTATTATTGCACAAAGAATTCGCCACATCATGCCTTTTTTTAACAAATTCCTTACACTTATTTTGCATAAGGGAAATGTGACAAATGCACTAATAAGCGATCTCATTATTATTGCACAAAAAATACACCAGGACCCTTTCTTGCAAATAATAAATTCCTTACACTTCTTTTGCATAAGGGAAATGCACTAATAAGCGATCTCATTATTATTGCACAAAGAATACACCGTGACCCTTTCTTACAAATTCCAAGTGATTACACAAAACAATTGACTTCACCTTTTCTTGCAAATTCCAAGTGAGTACACAAAACAATTCACTTCTTTTGCATAAGGGAAATGTACAAATGCACTAATAAGTGATCTTATTATTATTGCAGAAAGAATACACCATGACCCTTTATTGCAAATTCCAAGTTCTTGCAAATTCCAAGTGACAAAACAATTCAAACACTGATAATATTTTGTCAATGTTTGAATATACACTGATAATATTTTATCAATGAAGCTATGGGTACTACTAAATCAGCGTGTCTGAATAATCAATGAAGCTATGGGTACTGCTAAATTAGTGTGTCTGAATAATGAATGAAGCTATGGGTACTACTAAATCAACGTGTTTGAATAGACACTGATAATATTTTATCAATGAAGCTATGGGTACTATCTAAATCTATTTTATCAATGAAGCTATGGGTACTACCTAAATCTATTTTATCAATGAAGCTATGGGTACTACCTAAATCAACATATCTGAATAGACACTGATAATATTTTATCAATGAAGCTATGTGTACTACCTAAATCAACATGTACGATGACTTTTCTTTTCTTTTCTTAACAATATCCTAATATTGAGGGTATTGGGTATCAAGGCACTTTTCTCTTCTTAACATATCCTAATATGCATGAATTGATATTTCACACTTGGTATCTTGATATATGCTATACAAAATTTCTACATCTTTTTCCTACACTTTTGGGTTTACAACTTCTTTTTCACTTATTTGTTGGGGTGTCTTTATTTTTTCATCATTATTTTCCAATATGAACGCTTTTGTTTCTTAACATTTAGGCCCCTTGGACCATTTTGTATTACACTCAAAGCATAGTCTTTTTTTTAATCTTTCGTCCATTCCCTTTTGTGATATTCAAGTGGGTTAGGTTTTCGTTTCCCTATTAGAAATGAATCTATCTCTACTTAACATATGTTATCATGGAATATTTGCATGTAGCTATATTCTTGGCTTGAAAATGACAAGAAAATTACATGGCTTCATCAACATTCCCTAGAAATGTTGGGAAAAGATCATGTTTAATGTCTTCTTTTAGTCTACCCATGTAAGCTTCTGATAGATGTTCATTTCTTATGTTGTTCATTCCTGTGGCTAATACTTTAAATTATGAATATAATCATCAATAGATCCTAAGCGCTTGCTTATTTACTAAAATAGTATTGTTCTCAAACTTATATTGCACTTCTAGTTCCCTCACAAATAAGGCCCAAGTATACTTATAAAAAGGAGGGTTGATCCGGATTTATGCAGGAACGCAACATGATACACAAATAACAATAAATACAAAGATGCAATGGAAATAACAATTCATTTCATTAATATCAAAGAACTGAAATTTGTTTACAAACAAAATAGAAATAAACTAGCTAGGGCGCTAGTAGCTTATCTCTGAGAAGAGATGTGGTAGCTACAAGCCTCTGAACTCTGTGTTTCAATGAGCCTCGAAGGCCTATCTATTATTGAGAAACAATGGAAACCCTAAACATCCAAAAAACCTAAGCCGAGGAGATGAAACACCAGAATATGGGCCCCGTCAGGGTGAATTGGTACATCAATTTCTCGAGGTCGTAACTTTGGCATACTATCTATGTTTAACGCATATGATACATCGTTAGAAAGATCTATCCAAGGACTAAAATAGTTGGAAAAAACTATTGCAATGAAATTTTTATACCATGCCCAAAAAATATCGTTTAGGGCCTCAAAACAGCTCCGGAAGTTAAGACCCGAAAAACTGCCAAAAATAGTAAATTGTGCTACAATTAAGGAAATTGAAAAACTGAAAGAAACAATAGTGGGGGTCCAAGTGGAATAGGCGGGTGGCCACCAATATCCACTTGGATCATTCCTCCCCCATTAGGAAGCAATGGTCCCCATTATGTTGAGTTCCTCCATGAGATGAGGAAACTTTTGTTGAACTTGGTCCTTGGTAAGCCACTTGCCCTGGTGAAGGAGTTGGCCTGTTTTGACAACTCGATATAGCTGGATCCTGTGCTGGTGGGTGTTATTGATCCGTGTCTCCATAATCCGATCAATTGTGTCTTGTTCCATGCATTCTGGGTTTAACGCTGTTGGTGTGAGTTGTTCTACCATGTCGAATGTGTCCAATAGAGGTGGAAAGTAAGGCCGAAGGCGGTCCACATTGAACACTGGGTGCAGACCAAGGACTGTTGGGATATTGAACTTGAAGGCATTGTCCCATACAACCTTGGTGATGGTGTATGGCCCATATTAGAGCGGGCGAAGCTTGCGGTGGGGTCCAGCGAGGCGCTCTTTCTGCAAATGTAGCCACACTTTGTCGCCCACCTGGAAGTTGTGTTGCACCCGATGTTGATCATGCCGCTACTTGTACTTAGCATTGGCTCTGTCCAATATGTCATGAAACTATTGGCGAATGCGCTGAATGCACTCAATGAAGTTGTTCGCCTTGGCAGCTTCAGACTGGACATGAACCGAATCAGCCTGAGTAGCTGCAAATGGTATGGATACGTCAATGGAACATAGTGGATGGAATCCCAAGCCCACCTGAAAGGGGTTGTGGTTGGTTGAGTTTTGGAGGGCTCGATTATAGCTATGTTGTACATAGGGGAGGCTCTCATCCCATGTGCGTGGATGATTTGAGTTGTACATGTGCAAAATGTGTACGATCATCCTGTTAACGACCTCTGTCTGGCCATCAGTTTGGGGATGGAAAGTTGTGGACTTGGTGAGCTTGGTGTCCAACATTAACCAGAGGTTGGATCAAAACGTACTAAGGAACCTACTGTCCCAATCTAAGATGATAGACTGTGGGATCCCAAAGTGTACCCACACTCGTTCAAAGAAGAGTTTAGCAGTGGCTTCTGCTATGATATTCTTCTTGCAGGCCACCATAATGGCCATCTTCAAGAATCTGTCGAATACCATGAAAACACAGTCATTTCCATTCTTAATAGAAGGAAGGAAAGACATGTAATCCATGGATATGGATTTCCAAGGTCAACGAGGGGTAGGCAATGGAGTATAGAGGCCTTTCTTCTTGATGGTTGGTTTGGAAATGGCTTAGGTAGTGAAGGATCTGATGTACTTCCCAACATCCTGTCGAACGTTTGGCCAATAGAAATAATTTTGCAGTACTGCCACTATTTTCTCGACCCAAAAATGCCCAACGACCCGACTATAGTGCGCTTCCCAAATCATCTTGGAACGCTCGCTTGAAGGAACCAAAAGGTGTCCCAGGTGACATAGTAGTGCATCCTGGAGGTGAAAATTAGGAACTCGGTTACCCTCCAAGAGCGTCTTGTATGTGTGGCTGAAATTTGGATCGCTCTTGTAGAGAAGAGGCCAATCAGAAGTCTCGTTCCCACAAGAGTTGAGCACAGTGGTTATCGTCACGATCGGTGGTCAGCTGAGGGATTCTGCAATATTATTGGTGCTGCCCTTCTTGTACTTTATGTTCAAATGAAACTTTTGCAGATATGTGGACCACTTCTGATTGCGATCGTTATGAAACTTCCCTTGTGTCTATATGAACTGTAGGGGTCAGTGGTCTGTGTGGATGATTGTTTCCTTCCCCAAAATGTAATGCTTCCACTATCGGCAAGCCTGCACAATGGAATACATTTCTTTGTCATAAGTGGGATAATTTAGGACTGTGTTGGACAATTTTGCACTTTGATATGCCATTAGATGCCCCTATTGAGTAAGAATTTCCCCAATAGCATAGTTAGAGTCATCTGTCTCGATCTCAAACGGTTGTTGCAAGTTTGGTAATGTGAGCACTGGGGCGCAACAGAGACGATGCTTCAATTCTGCGAATGCCTTCTATTGAGATTCCGATCAAAAGAATTTTGCTTTCGCTCCTCCCTTGATGAATTCACTCAAGGGCCAAGTGATATGAGAGAATACCAACAAAAACCTGCGGTAGAAATTAACAAGACCCAAAAAGATGCGAAGCTCTGTTAGAGTGGTCGGGGCTGGCCAATCCCAGATGACTTGGATATTGGTTGGATCCACATGCACCCCACACTCATCAATAATGTATCTCAGATATTGAACCTAGGTCATGCCAAAAGTGCGATCCTCCAAATTGGCACACAACTTGTGTTTCCACAGTCTTTGGAGGACCTGTCGGATGTGGTGGAGGTGCTCTTCCCAAGTCTGGTTGAAGATCAGGATGTCATCGAAGTACACTACTACAAATGAGTCGGTGAATGGTCGTAAGATGTCGTCCATCAGCCTCATGAAGGTTGCAGGAGAATTCGTCAACCTGAAAGGCATGACCAACCATTTGAAAAGGCCCTCCTTGGCTTTGAAGGTAGTCTTGCACACATCAGACGATTCAATTGGTACCTAGTGATACCCGGACTTCAAGTCGATCTTGCTGAAATATTTCGCCCCTTTGAGTTGGTCCAGAAGGTCATCAATCTGTGGGATCAGGTACCTATTCTGGACAGTGATGATCCATATTTTATCAGAAGAATGAAATGAATACAAACTATTAACAGGTGCTTAACACAAAATAACAGAGATATAGTAAAACTGGTTTTCTATTCAATAACGAAATAAGCTGAAACTGTAAAATGCAACATAAATAAGCTTGTTGGAATGCTGGAGGCTTATCTCTGAGAAGATATGTGACAGTTTCTCTCATTCGCAATAAGATGATTACAATGAGGTTCTAAAAGAATTTTTACAATAAGCAGGAATGCCAAAAACCCTAGACATCCAAAAATATAACCCTAGGAGATGAAACGCCAAAAGTCATGCGGGCCCCGTTTGGGTAAGTTAGTACATCAACTTCAAGGGGTAGTAACTTTTGCATACGATCTCTGTTTTAGGCGTATGATATCCCATTGGAAAAGTATCATGAGGAGATTCATTTTGGCGCAATGAAGGAACTTGGATATTTCAGACCTGTTTTCCCAAAAAAAATCTTTTAGGGCCTCAAAACGGCTTCGGAAGTGAAAACTACTAAAAATAGTAAATTACCAAAATTGTCAGAAAACTGTTTTGAGCTAGTTGGAAAAGGTGGGTGGCCACCAATATTCACCTAGATCAATCCTCCCTCCTTAGGAAGCAATGGTCTCCATTGCGTTGAGGTCCCCCATCAGATGAGAAAATTTCTGCTGAATTTGGCCCTATGTGAGCCACTTGCCTTGGTGCAGGAGCTGCCCTGCTTTGACGACTCGATAAAGCTGGATCCTTTGCTGTTGAGTGCCCTTGATCTATGTGTCCACAATATTATCATTGGATTCCTATTGTATGCAGTCGGGGTTGAGCTCTCTTGGTGTCAGTTGTTCTGCTACTTCTGAGGTGTCCAATAATGGTAGGAAATAAGGGCGAAGGAGATCCACGTTGAACACTGGGTGCAAGCCAAGGAAAGAAGGAATATTGAGCTCAAAATCATTATCCCCCATGGCCTTGGTGATGGTGTACAACCCATAACGGAGTGGGCGAAGCTTTCGATGGGGTCTTGTAAGGCATTCTTTCTGCAAGTGCAACCAAACTTTATCGCCCACTTGAAACTTATGTGGCACCCGATGTTGATCATGACGCTGTTTGTACTTGTCATTGGACTTATGTAGGATATCTTGAACCTGTCAGTGGATGTGCTGGATCCGCTCAATGAACCAAGTGTCTTTGTCAGCTTCAGTTGGAGCAGGATATGAGTCGGTCTAGGTGATCACAAGGGGAAGTGAAACATCTATGGGACCCAATGGTTGGAATCCCAATCCCACCTGAAAGGGGCTGTGGCCAGTTGAGCTATGCAGGGCTCGGTTGTAGCTATGCTGGACATAGGGAAGGCTCTCATCCCATGTGCGAGGGTGCTTTGAATTATACATGCGAAGGATATGCACAATCATTCGATTTACGACCTCGGTTTGGCCATCTGTTTGGGGTGAAAGGTCGTGGATTTGGTGAGCTTGGTGTCCAACAGTGACCAGAGGCTCGACCAAAATGTGCTGAGAAATTAATTGTCCTGATATGAGACAATGGTTTGTGGGATTCCAAAATGTACCTAGACTCATTCAAAGAAGAGCTTGGCAATGACCTTTGTTGTGATGCTCTTCTTGTTGGCAACCATAATCACCATCTTAGAAAAGTGATCAAACATCACAAAACACAGTCATTTCCCCACTTGGTGGATGGGAGGCATGACATATAGTCCATTGAGATGGATTCCCATGGTCTGTCAGGATAGGAAGAGGGGTGTACATGCCTTGTTTCTTACTGGTCGATTTGGCAATAACGCAGGCAGTGCAGGACCTGATATACTTGTTGACCTCCTGTCGAAGTTTCGACCAATAGAAATGTTTCTGTAGCATCGCCACTATCTTTTCGATGCCGGATTTTCCTGCCACCCGACTGTAGTGGGCTTCCCAGATCAGCTTCGCTCGCTCGCTTGATGGAACACAAATATGGCCCAGACGACACAACAACCCATCCTAAAGATGGAAATTATCGACAACTGCATTTGCACCCAACATTTGGTAGGTGGTGGCGAAGTTTGGGTCTGTCTCATAGAGATGGGGCCATCCAAAGGTATCATGGGCGCAAGAGTATAACACCGTGGTGAGTGTCGTGACTGGCGGTATGCTGAGGCAATCAACGACGTGATTGGTGCTTCCTGTTTTATACTTGATGTTGAGGTGGAATTGTTGCAAGTATGTGGACCAATTTTGATGGCGGTCATTCTGCAATTTTCCTTGTGTTTGCATGAACTGCAGTGGCTTATGATTAGTGTGGATGTCTGTCTCCTTCCCAAGAATGTAATGTCTCCACTGGCGACAGGCTTGCACAATGGAGTACATTTCTTTGTCATAAGTAGGGTACTTATGGACAACATTTGATAGTCTCTCACTATGATAGGCCACAGGGTGGCCGTGCTAAGTGAGAACAACGCCCACAACATAGTCTGAATCATCTATCTCGATCTCAAAGGGCTGTTGCAGGTCTGGTAGTGAAATTACTTGGGATGAGCACAAGCGCTGCTTCAAATCATCGAATGCTTGTTGTTGGGACCGACCCCACGCATTTTTCGCCTTACCACCACCCCTGGTTATTTGGCTGAGGGCCCATGCAATATGGGAGAATACCAACACGAACCTGCGGTAGAAATTAGCAAGGCCCAAGAAGCTCTGAAGCTCAGTGAGTGTGTTTGGGGCTGGCTAGTCGCGGATGACTTGGATCTTGGTTAGATCCACATGTACGCCATGTTTATCAATGATGTAGCCTAGGTAATGGACCCTGTCCATGCCGAAGGATCATTTTTTCAAGTTGGCATATATCTTGTGTTTCCGCAGGGTGTGCAGAACCTGCTGAATATGCTGCAAGTGTTCGGCCCAAGTCTTGTTGTAAATGAGAATGTCATCCAGATACACCACTACAAAAGTATTGGTGAATGGTCACAGGATATCATCCATCATCCCCATGAAAGTTGCTGGAGCATTTGTCAAACCAAAGGGCATGACCAACCATTCAAAAAGGCCTTCCTTTGACTTGAAGGCGGTCTTCCGTACATCTGTTTGTTCTATCGGGACCTGGTGGTAGCCAGACTTCAGATCAATATTACTGAAGTATTTGGCCCCCGTGATTTGATCAAGGAGGCCATCGATTCAAGGAATTGGGTACCATTTTCTGATTGTGATTTTATTCAGAGCCAGGTAATCAATGCAAAGTCGCCAGGTTCCATCTTTCTTATGTACAAGCATGATTGGGCTCTCGCAAGGTGATGAGATGGGACAAATGTTCCCTTTGTGGAGCAGTTCTTGGATCTATCGCTTGATATCCTCATTCTCTAACAGAGAGCGGCGATAGACTGGCCCATTGGGCAGTGGTGCGTCGGGGGTCAGATCAATGGGGTGCTTGACCTGACAGTGCAGAGGTACCCTGGTAGGTGAGGAGAAGATATCTATTCTTCCACGACCTTATCTACGTGCTTCTGTTGTGTGGAGAGGTCAATCACAGATACCCTGGATCTGGCTGTGATCTTTCACTTATTCTGAGATCGAATCATGAAGAAGACAAAATTCCCCATCTAAGAGATGACCTTCTTGCATTGCTTAGCAGATATCAAGGAAATAAGACTAGGTGGGACTGCCTTAGGTATCCTGTACAGTTTCCTGTTCAAAGTAATAATAACACTATGAGGCCTAGACTCATATACATCATGACATTTCCATAAATAAGGTTGGCCCAAAAGAACATCACAAACTTCGAGAGGAGAAACATCACACAATACCTTATCTTTGAAAGGATTGATGTTGTACGACAATCAACATTATTGGTTGACACAGAGATCACTTCCTTGGTAGAGCCATCCAATGGTGTAGGGTTGTGGGTGAGGTGTTTTCGGCAGGGCCAACCGCTTGACGACCTCTGCTGAGATGAGGTTCTTCTAGCTACCACTATCAACGATGAAGTGCAGCGAGGTGCCTTTTACCCACATTTGTGAATGGAAGAGGCGCTCTCCTTCTTCTATCTCGTCCAGTTCACCACGCTGGAGCTTGGTGGTAGAAACGGTGGCACTGGGCTTCTCTTCAATGATACATCTTCCCTTTTCTGGTTCTATCTCAAAGTCAGAATCCACATCTGATTCAGAGGCTTTCACTTCAACCACCAGAGATTGCTTTGAGTGGCAGTCAACAATGTTATGCCAAGGGCTCTTATGGAAGTCGCACCACTTCCCGGTATCTTTCTTTGTCTTTTCGGTGTCCTTCTTTGTTTGCAGATTGGACTGGTTGTCCTGACACTATCCATATTTTCTCTTTCCTTTGTTCTATGGGTTGGGGCCGCCCTTTCCTGACTTTTGTTGTGCGGGGTTCCCAGGCCCAAATTGTTGTGTCTTTTGTTTGAGCTTCTGGTCAATTTTGACAGCATATTGGTAGGCCGCACCCAAGGATGAGATGTCCAGAAGTTCCATTTCAGTATGGATGTATCTATGCAGAGCACCATGATACTTGAGCACCAAATGTCTCTCTAAATCTTTGATACCGAGCTTGGTGCGCAAGTTATAGAAGATATTTGTGAAATCTGGCATTGCTTGGTATCTTTTTTGCCGTAGTGTGGTCCATTTGGTATACAAGTCATCATAACTTCTGACAGGGTAGTATTGTTCCTTAGTAGCATCCCTGAAGGATTCCCAGGTGGTTGTGAAT
This sequence comes from Picea mariana, assembly GCA_032191745.1. Classification (NCBI taxonomy): domain Eukaryota; kingdom Viridiplantae; phylum Streptophyta; class Pinopsida; order Pinales; family Pinaceae; genus Picea; species Picea mariana. Next base: position 258,917 of record JASDQU010243549.1, read on the forward strand.
GTAAATAATGAGGTTTCCGCTATTTTCTTTTGCTCACAAAAATCTTCCCACCAATCTTTGACATGGGGAACGACTTTGAGGAGCGCAAAAGTAATCCTTTCTCTATTCGAAAAGTTATGGACAGAAAAATACCCTTCTAGTAGATTCAATCACTTGTCTACAACATCTGTGTCTATCTAACCTTCAAATATAGGAATATCGAAGTTTATTTTTACCTTGAAGGGGGCGGCGCCTCCGCTCGAAGAAGATGCATCGCCTGTTGGTAGCCGTCGAAGGATTTGCGCAAAACTATCCATCATCTCGCTCCTTTGTTGTGTGAGGGCTTCCTCAATCAATAGTTTGAAAGGATCTCTTGTCTCGTCATATTTCTTTTCTCCTGCCATGAGAGGTCGCTTGGGCGTGTGAGAGATTTTGTCCTCAAGAGAAACAAGCTCGAGACCCAACTCTTTGTACTCCGACCTTGTTGGGGACATGCATTAAGATGATAAGGAGCAGACCGCTCTGATACCACTGATCCAGATTTTATGAGAATAACAAAATGACTACAGATTATTAATAGGTTCTTAACACAAAATAATAGAGATACAGTAAAACTTGTTTTCTATTCAATAACGAAATAAGCTGAAACTGTAAAATGCAGCGGAAACAAGCTTACTGGAATGGTGGCGGCTACTCTCTGAGAAGATATGTGATAGTTGCACTCATTCGAAAGAAGATGATTACAATGAGGCTCTAAAGTCCTATTTACAATAAGAAGGAATGGAAAAAACCCTAGACATCCAAAAACCTAACCCTAGGAGATGAAGCGCTAAAAGTCATGTGGGCCTCGTTTGGGTAAGTTAGTACATCAACTTCTCGGGGTCGTAACTTTTGCATATGATATTTGTTTTAGGCATATGATATCCCATTGGAAAGGTATTTTCGAGGAGATTCATTTTAGTCACAAAATTGGAGGAAATTGTATATTTCAAACCTATATTCCCAAAAAACATCGTTTAGGGCCTCAAAAGAGCTCCAGAAGTGAAAACTGCTAAAAATAGTAAATTACCAAAATTGCCAGAAAACTATTTTGAGCCAGTTGAAAAATGTGGGTGGCCACCGATATCCACCTAGATCAGGTGATATTTTTCAGCACCCGATAGTCAATACAGAGTCTCCAATTCCCATCCTTCTTCTGCACCAACACGATCGGGCTCCCACAGGGTGATGAACTTAGCTGGATGTGACCTTTCTACAATAGCTCTTGAATTTGTCGCTTGATTTCATCGTTCACCAGAACAGAGCGTCGATAGATCGGTCCATTGGGTAGCAAAGCACCTGGGGTTAGATCGATGGGGTGCTTGACCTGACAGTGTAGAGGCACCCCTGCGGGTGAGGTGAAGATGTCCTAGTACTCCTCCACGACCTTGTCCATTCATTGTTGTCGTGCGAAGGAGCCCTGTCTGGAGGTCGTGGCCACAATCTTCTTCTTGCCCTGAGGGTGGATCATCAAGAAAACAAATTTCCTGGTTTTGGAAATGAGCTTACTGCATTGTTTTGCAGTAACCAAAGAGAGTGATAGGCGGTGGTACCTCTGGTATCCTGTACAACTTATTTCCCAAAGTAACAATAACAATGCGAGGTTGGGACTCATACACAACATGTCGCTTCCACAAGTATGGTTGGCTTAATAATACATCACAAACATCAAGAGGAGCAATGTCACATAATACCTCATCGACGAAGGGCTTGATGTTGTAGGGAAGGCAACATTCCTGGCTGACGCAGAGATCCCGTCCTTGGTGAAGCCACCCAATGGTGTACGGTTGTGGGTGTGCTGTGGTCGGCAAGCCCAACCACTTCACGACCTCTGCTGAAATGAGGTTCTTTTGGCTCCCACTGTCGACGATGAACTGTAGCGAGGAACCCTTTACCCACATCTGGGAGTGGAAGAGATGCTCCTCCTTCTTTGGATCTTCCAGTTCTTCCTTTTGGATATTCGTGGTGGAAACAATGGCGTTGGGCTCTGAATTGATAATCTTCTTCCCTCTGTCATTCCCCTTCTCGGGTTTTGATTCAGTGTCGGAGCATACATCTGATTCAGAAGCCCTCATCTCGGCCACCGGTGACTGTTTGGCCCGACACTCACTTGTGTTGTGAGTGGAGCTCTTATGGAACTCACACCACTTTCCTGTGTCCTTCTTCGGATTCACGGTGTTGTTCTTTTCTTGCGGCTTTGGTAGGTTGTCTTGAGCTTCCATACCTTGTCTTTATCCTTTGTTCTGCAGTTTGGGGGGACCTTTCATTTTCTTTTGATTCGTAGATCCAAAGTCTCACTTCTTCTGTTTGAATTTCTGCTCAATCTTGGTAGCATACCGGTATTCCATACCAAGTGAGGAGATGTCGAGGAAATACATTTCCTCCTGAATGTATCTGTGTAGACAACTGCAGTACTTCAACACCAAATGTTTCTCCGAGTCTTTGATACCCAACTTTGTGCACAAGGTATGGAATAGATTCATTAGCTCATGCACATCTTGATCCCTTTGCCGCCGCAGTGTAATCCATCGTATGTACTTGTCCTCATAGCTCCCCACGGGATAATATTGTTCCTTGATGGTGTATTAGAAAGAATTCTAGGTGGGTACGACCGAGAACAGGGAGGGTTCCTCCTCGTCTTTTTTCTCACAGTAGGTTTCCTACCAGTCCTTGACATGGGGGGTGACTTTGAGCAGTGAAAAAATAATCTTCTCCCGATCGGAAAAGTCATGAATCGAGAAATATCCTTCTAATAGTTTCAACCATATATCTACATCGTCTACATCTATTTGACCATCAAATATGGGAATGTCAAAGTTTACTTGTACCTTAAAAGGGGTTGCGACTCCAGAGTGACTGTTGGATTTAGATGCATTGCTAGTGGGAAATCGTTGAAGGATTTGGGTGAAGTTATCCATCATCACATTCCTTTGTTTTTCAAGGGCCTCCTCGAGCAATATTTTGATAGGATCTCCTGCTCCCTCGTCTTTCTTTTCATCCCCCATGGGCGACCATCGGGGTTTGCAAGGCTGATCTTGCAAATGTTCAACTAGATCGATTCCTAACTCCTTATACCCCGACGTCGTTGGGGACATGCAAAGAAGGATTGAGAAAGAGTAGACTGCTCTGATACCACTGATCCAGATTTATGCAAGAATGCAACATAATACACAAATAACCATGAATACAAAGATGCAATGGAAATAACACTTCATTTCATTAATATCAAAGAACTAAAATTTGTTTATAGACAAAATAGAAATAAACTAGCTAGGGCACTGATAGCTTATCTCTTAGAAGAGATGTGGCGGCTATAGGCATATGAACTATGTGTTTCAATGAGGCTTGAAGGCCTATCTATTATTGAGAAACAATGGAAACCCTAAACATCCAAAAAACTAAACCCTGGGAGATGAAACACCAGAATATGGGCCTCGCCGGGGTAAATTGGTACATCAATTTCTCGGGGTCGTAACTTTGGCATACTATCTCTATTTGACACATATGATACATCGTTAGAAATATCTATTCGAGGAATACAATAGTTGACAGAAAAAAACATGGACCATGCCCCAAAAAACGTCGTTTAGGGCCTCAAAATGGCTCCAAAAGTTCAGGACCCGAAAAATTGCCAAAAATAGTAAATTCTGCTACAATTAAGGAAATTGAAAAACTGAAAGAAACAATGGTGGGGGTCCAAGTGGAATAGGCGAGTGGCCACAAATATCCACCTAGATCAAGGGTTCCCTTTAACTACCTAGTAATACCATTGAAACAGTTTTGTCTCAAAATACAAAGTTACTATGTAAATAATTTATTTAGCATTGATGATCTTATGTGATTCAAAGTATTTCTCTATTTGGTCACCCATGTAAAGACATCTTGGTAAAATTGACACTTTCTTAACTCAATCTTGGGAAAATGGATACCCATAGGAATTCATGATTAGGTCCCTTCATAGAGATAAACCCTCCTAAAGTATAAAGTATAATTATTAATAAGATGTTCAAATTGAATTTTTGTATCATCTTTTTTTATCATGAGTTCCTTGTATCACAACATTAATTTTTTATCATCTTTTTTATCATGAGTTCATCACAACATTTCTTTTAGGGAGCAACTCTTCTAGCGCTTGCATGGGAGTGGATTCCATGGATTTATGTAGTTGTTTCACCTTCTTGATATTATCTTTCAACTTGTAAATTTCATTTTGGTTGAATTCTTGATAATATTGAATATCAACCTTTTTTAACACTATATCCACAATGTTTTAAAGTCTCCTCTCCAATTTGGATACATTGTTCTCCAAGTCTTCACTTTCTTCATGGGCGAGCCCCATAAAGGTTTAGCTGGCATAGAATTTTTTTCACTACCCCTTTCCGTGGGAAAAATATATTGTTTACCCACAATTACCGTCTATTTCATCTTTACAACCCTTTCTTAATCACCTCAAAGAAAATTTCAATCGAAAGTTATGGATGATCCAAGTTAACATACCTTTTAATCCTTTGTTCAGAGAATGATCTGCAGGCCAACCCATTATTGGTGTAGCTTTGAATTTTTGCACCTTTGAGTCTAAAATTTCAACCTCTAATAGCTTGGTATGTCTTCTCTGTAATTCTATAGGTCTTACTAAATTTTGATGTGCAAAGAAAAAATTATGGTGATTACTTAAAACTTGTTGATTTTGGTACCTTTTCGGTGAACGAACTTGCATGGTGTGCCACATGCCCAATTTTGTAAAACCAAGTTTGAAACTTGAATCTAAGACAACGTGATATGTGTGCTTCCCACTACCATAAGTGGCATTCAGTTTGGACCTCTTTAGCTTTAGAACTGACCATTTTACTAAGAACACCTATTTGAGACTAGTTTCAAGAATAGAAAGAAACCCTAACTTGTACAATGTGCAACTATGAAATTATAGTGTTATATTATAACATTTGGCCCAAAGATAGTTGACTATGTCCGGTATCCAAACCCACAATTTGTGCACAATTCTAATGTTACAACAAAAATTTGTAGTGATAATGGTAAGAATAAATTGTTTGAAGTAGAAAATATGATAATCATTCACTCTAATACCAAATGCTATGAACCAAATAACTCAATAAACATTAAAAAACAAAAAATTTAGCACTTCCACGATGAGAACAAGTGAAGGAGTGAATAATAAACCTATTCAATGGGGCAAATTCCAATTACAAGATATCCAAATGCACAATATGTGTTGATTATTCAAATGAGTTTCCTTGGTTTATGAAAAGAAAATGAGAGCATGAAGTTTTCTACACTCTAGGCCGACTTGTCTATAATTAATATAATAACAATGAATGAGGATTAGGACCCAACACCCTAAGGTTTCTACCCCAAAAATGAGTGGTGACACTCCTCCCTCATTCCTCCTTGTGGTACTGTGGTGCCTCACTCTAACCGTCATGCTAAATACAACTATCATTTTTCTCATTAATAAAGTATCCCCTTCCTCAATTATAACCTCCACTACCTAGCACAAGGAGTTAACTCAATCAATTGTCACTAATGTTGTTGGCCATTTGGCTAGTTTCATGCCAACAAGGGTCCGATTTGAATCCCCCCATCAAGGCACAATCTTCCATTTGGACTTCACCTTTGTACTACTCCTCTTTTCCTCCCATCTTCACTCGAGCATTAAAATGTCCTATGATATATTCCACATCTAAAAAAATGATTGACCTCCTTTGGCCACTAACAACTCTTCCAATTTCTTTTTTTTCTTTAAGTTGGGTAATATTCTATGCCTCGGTTTCATCTGTCTTTTGTTAGCCTCTTATTCATATACAATCATAAAGTCCTAGAACCACCTAATGTATTTCACATTTAAGGATATAGTTTTTATCATAAATATTTTTCTAGATTCCTACTTTGTGTCCTCCTACCTTATCTCCACATGAAGAAGTGTTAATGTGAGAGCAATTGAGATGATTTCTTATATTTATTATATAATTGTATCTTTACAATGTAAAACTGCTAATTTTCTTTACCTAATATTGTGTGTTCAATTTCTTCAATTGGTATCAAAAAAACCTTGAATCTTAAAGGCCTGGAACTGAAGGTACTGTTAATTCGATAATAGTTTTTCATGGAGAATTTGCAATAGTGCTAAGATGAACACGAATCCATGGTAGTGATCCATGAGTGATTCGAAATCTGAGTTGATGGTGAGAGGAGCCAAGAGAACAAGATGCGCACATAGAAAGAAGAGCCAAGAGAATTAACCACATGCAGCAGAGGCAAGCCGTAAGTGCTGAAGTTGTATAATTTCTGCAATTTCAAGATTGATTTGTCATTAAGTGAAGCAGGACGAATTGGAGCAACGGGGATCTCTGTTCATAGCCGAATTGCCATCGATTCTACTTTGATTTTCATCGACGTCCACATCCGT
>JASDQU010243549.1:265378-284161 GCA_032191745.1 Picea mariana
ATCATGACATTTCCATAAATAAGGTTGGCCCAAAAGAACATCACAAACTTCGAGAGGAGAAACATCACACAATACCTTATCTTTGAAAGGATTGATGTTGTACGACAATCAACATTATTGGTTGACACAGAGATCACTTCCTTGGTAGAGCCATCCAATGGTGTAGGGTTGTGGGTGAGGTGTTTTCGGCAGGGCCAACCGCTTGACGACCTCTGCTGAGATGAGGTTCTTCTAGCTACCACTATCAACGATGAAGTGCAGCGAGGTGCCTTTTACCCACATTTGTGAATGGAAGAGGCGCTCTCCTTCTTCTATCTCGTCCAGTTCACCACGCTGGAGCTTGGTGGTAGAAACGGTGGCACTGGGCTTCTCTTCAATGATACATCTTCCCTTTTCTGGTTCTATCTCAAAGTCAGAATCCACATCTGATTCAGAGGCTTTCACTTCAACCACCAGAGATTGCTTTGAGTGGCAGTCAACAATGTTATGCCAAGGGCTCTTATGGAAGTCGCACCACTTCCCGGTATCTTTCTTTGTCTTTTCGGTGTCCTTCTTTGTTTGCAGATTGGACTGGTTGTCCTGACACTATCCATATTTTCTCTTTCCTTTGTTCTATGGGTTGGGGCCGCCCTTTCCTGACTTTTGTTGTGCGGGGTTCCCAGGCCCAAATTGTTGTGTCTTTTGTTTGAGCTTCTGGTCAATTTTGACAGCATATTGGTAGGCCGCACCCAAGGATGAGATGTCCAGAAGTTCCATTTCAGTATGGATGTATCTATGCAGAGCACCATGATACTTGAGCACCAAATGTCTCTCTAAATCTTTGATACCGAGCTTGGTGCGCAAGTTATAGAAGATATTTGTGAAATCTGGCATTGCTTGGTATCTTTTTTGCCGTAGTGTGGTCCATTTGGTATACAAGTCATCATAACTTCTGACAGGGTAGTATTGTTCCTTAGTAGCATCCCTGAAGGATTCCCAGGTGGTTGTGAATGTAAATAATGAGGTTTCCGCTATTTTCTTTTGCTCACAAAAATCTTCCCACCAATCTTTGACATGGGGAACGACTTTGAGGAGCGCAAAAGTAATCCTTTCTCTATTCGAAAAGTTATGGACAGAAAAATACCCTTCTAGTAGATTCAATCACTTGTCTACAACATCTGTGTCTATCTAACCTTCAAATATAGGAATATCGAAGTTTATTTTTACCTTGAAGGGGGCGGCGCCTCCGCTCGAAGAAGATGCATCGCCTGTTGGTAGCCGTCGAAGGATTTGCGCAAAACTATCCATCATCTCGCTCCTTTGTTGTGTGAGGGCTTCCTCAATCAATAGTTTGAAAGGATCTCTTGTCTCGTCATATTTCTTTTCTCCTGCCATGAGAGGTCGCTTGGGCGTGTGAGAGATTTTGTCCTCAAGAGAAACAAGCTCGAGACCCAACTCTTTGTACTCCGACCTTGTTGGGGACATGCATTAAGATGATAAGGAGCAGACCGCTCTGATACCACTGATCCAGATTTTATGAGAATAACAAAATGACTACAGATTATTAATAGGTTCTTAACACAAAATAATAGAGATACAGTAAAACTTGTTTTCTATTCAATAACGAAATAAGCTGAAACTGTAAAATGCAGCGGAAACAAGCTTACTGGAATGGTGGCGGCTACTCTCTGAGAAGATATGTGATAGTTGCACTCATTCGAAAGAAGATGATTACAATGAGGCTCTAAAGTCCTATTTACAATAAGAAGGAATGGAAAAAACCCTAGACATCCAAAAACCTAACCCTAGGAGATGAAGCGCTAAAAGTCATGTGGGCCTCGTTTGGGTAAGTTAGTACATCAACTTCTCGGGGTCGTAACTTTTGCATATGATATTTGTTTTAGGCATATGATATCCCATTGGAAAGGTATTTTCGAGGAGATTCATTTTAGTCACAAAATTGGAGGAAATTGTATATTTCAAACCTATATTCCCAAAAAACATCGTTTAGGGCCTCAAAAGAGCTCCAGAAGTGAAAACTGCTAAAAATAGTAAATTACCAAAATTGCCAGAAAACTATTTTGAGCCAGTTGAAAAATGTGGGTGGCCACCGATATCCACCTAGATCAGGTGATATTTTTCAGCACCCGATAGTCAATACAGAGTCTCCAATTCCCATCCTTCTTCTGCACCAACACGATCGGGCTCCCACAGGGTGATGAACTTAGCTGGATGTGACCTTTCTACAATAGCTCTTGAATTTGTCGCTTGATTTCATCGTTCACCAGAACAGAGCGTCGATAGATCGGTCCATTGGGTAGCAAAGCACCTGGGGTTAGATCGATGGGGTGCTTGACCTGACAGTGTAGAGGCACCCCTGCGGGTGAGGTGAAGATGTCCTAGTACTCCTCCACGACCTTGTCCATTCATTGTTGTCGTGCGAAGGAGCCCTGTCTGGAGGTCGTGGCCACAATCTTCTTCTTGCCCTGAGGGTGGATCATCAAGAAAACAAATTTCCTGGTTTTGGAAATGAGCTTACTGCATTGTTTTGCAGTAACCAAAGAGAGTGATAGGCGGTGGTACCTCTGGTATCCTGTACAACTTATTTCCCAAAGTAACAATAACAATGCGAGGTTGGGACTCATACACAACATGTCGCTTCCACAAGTATGGTTGGCTTAATAATACATCACAAACATCAAGAGGAGCAATGTCACATAATACCTCATCGACGAAGGGCTTGATGTTGTAGGGAAGGCAACATTCCTGGCTGACGCAGAGATCCCGTCCTTGGTGAAGCCACCCAATGGTGTACGGTTGTGGGTGTGCTGTGGTCGGCAAGCCCAACCACTTCACGACCTCTGCTGAAATGAGGTTCTTTTGGCTCCCACTGTCGACGATGAACTGTAGCGAGGAACCCTTTACCCACATCTGGGAGTGGAAGAGATGCTCCTCCTTCTTTGGATCTTCCAGTTCTTCCTTTTGGATATTCGTGGTGGAAACAATGGCGTTGGGCTCTGAATTGATAATCTTCTTCCCTCTGTCATTCCCCTTCTCGGGTTTTGATTCAGTGTCGGAGCATACATCTGATTCAGAAGCCCTCATCTCGGCCACCGGTGACTGTTTGGCCCGACACTCACTTGTGTTGTGAGTGGAGCTCTTATGGAACTCACACCACTTTCCTGTGTCCTTCTTCGGATTCACGGTGTTGTTCTTTTCTTGCGGCTTTGGTAGGTTGTCTTGAGCTTCCATACCTTGTCTTTATCCTTTGTTCTGCAGTTTGGGGGGACCTTTCATTTTCTTTTGATTCGTAGATCCAAAGTCTCACTTCTTCTGTTTGAATTTCTGCTCAATCTTGGTAGCATACCGGTATTCCATACCAAGTGAGGAGATGTCGAGGAAATACATTTCCTCCTGAATGTATCTGTGTAGACAACTGCAGTACTTCAACACCAAATGTTTCTCCGAGTCTTTGATACCCAACTTTGTGCACAAGGTATGGAATAGATTCATTAGCTCATGCACATCTTGATCCCTTTGCCGCCGCAGTGTAATCCATCGTATGTACTTGTCCTCATAGCTCCCCACGGGATAATATTGTTCCTTGATGGTGTATTAGAAAGAATTCTAGGTGGGTACGACCGAGAACAGGGAGGGTTCCTCCTCGTCTTTTTTCTCACAGTAGGTTTCCTACCAGTCCTTGACATGGGGGGTGACTTTGAGCAGTGAAAAAATAATCTTCTCCCGATCGGAAAAGTCATGAATCGAGAAATATCCTTCTAATAGTTTCAACCATATATCTACATCGTCTACATCTATTTGACCATCAAATATGGGAATGTCAAAGTTTACTTGTACCTTAAAAGGGGTTGCGACTCCAGAGTGACTGTTGGATTTAGATGCATTGCTAGTGGGAAATCGTTGAAGGATTTGGGTGAAGTTATCCATCATCACATTCCTTTGTTTTTCAAGGGCCTCCTCGAGCAATATTTTGATAGGATCTCCTGCTCCCTCGTCTTTCTTTTCATCCCCCATGGGCGACCATCGGGGTTTGCAAGGCTGATCTTGCAAATGTTCAACTAGATCGATTCCTAACTCCTTATACCCCGACGTCGTTGGGGACATGCAAAGAAGGATTGAGAAAGAGTAGACTGCTCTGATACCACTGATCCAGATTTATGCAAGAATGCAACATAATACACAAATAACCATGAATACAAAGATGCAATGGAAATAACACTTCATTTCATTAATATCAAAGAACTAAAATTTGTTTATAGACAAAATAGAAATAAACTAGCTAGGGCACTGATAGCTTATCTCTTAGAAGAGATGTGGCGGCTATAGGCATATGAACTATGTGTTTCAATGAGGCTTGAAGGCCTATCTATTATTGAGAAACAATGGAAACCCTAAACATCCAAAAAACTAAACCCTGGGAGATGAAACACCAGAATATGGGCCTCGCCGGGGTAAATTGGTACATCAATTTCTCGGGGTCGTAACTTTGGCATACTATCTCTATTTGACACATATGATACATCGTTAGAAATATCTATTCGAGGAATACAATAGTTGACAGAAAAAAACATGGACCATGCCCCAAAAAACGTCGTTTAGGGCCTCAAAATGGCTCCAAAAGTTCAGGACCCGAAAAATTGCCAAAAATAGTAAATTCTGCTACAATTAAGGAAATTGAAAAACTGAAAGAAACAATGGTGGGGGTCCAAGTGGAATAGGCGAGTGGCCACAAATATCCACCTAGATCAAGGGTTCCCTTTAACTACCTAGTAATACCATTGAAACAGTTTTGTCTCAAAATACAAAGTTACTATGTAAATAATTTATTTAGCATTGATGATCTTATGTGATTCAAAGTATTTCTCTATTTGGTCACCCATGTAAAGACATCTTGGTAAAATTGACACTTTCTTAACTCAATCTTGGGAAAATGGATACCCATAGGAATTCATGATTAGGTCCCTTCATAGAGATAAACCCTCCTAAAGTATAAAGTATAATTATTAATAAGATGTTCAAATTGAATTTTTGTATCATCTTTTTTTATCATGAGTTCCTTGTATCACAACATTAATTTTTTATCATCTTTTTTATCATGAGTTCATCACAACATTTCTTTTAGGGAGCAACTCTTCTAGCGCTTGCATGGGAGTGGATTCCATGGATTTATGTAGTTGTTTCACCTTCTTGATATTATCTTTCAACTTGTAAATTTCATTTTGGTTGAATTCTTGATAATATTGAATATCAACCTTTTTTAACACTATATCCACAATGTTTTAAAGTCTCCTCTCCAATTTGGATACATTGTTCTCCAAGTCTTCACTTTCTTCATGGGCGAGCCCCATAAAGGTTTAGCTGGCATAGAATTTTTTTCACTACCCCTTTCCGTGGGAAAAATATATTGTTTACCCACAATTACCGTCTATTTCATCTTTACAACCCTTTCTTAATCACCTCAAAGAAAATTTCAATCGAAAGTTATGGATGATCCAAGTTAACATACCTTTTAATCCTTTGTTCAGAGAATGATCTGCAGGCCAACCCATTATTGGTGTAGCTTTGAATTTTTGCACCTTTGAGTCTAAAATTTCAACCTCTAATAGCTTGGTATGTCTTCTCTGTAATTCTATAGGTCTTACTAAATTTTGATGTGCAAAGAAAAAATTATGGTGATTACTTAAAACTTGTTGATTTTGGTACCTTTTCGGTGAACGAACTTGCATGGTGTGCCACATGCCCAATTTTGTAAAACCAAGTTTGAAACTTGAATCTAAGACAACGTGATATGTGTGCTTCCCACTACCATAAGTGGCATTCAGTTTGGACCTCTTTAGCTTTAGAACTGACCATTTTACTAAGAACACCTATTTGAGACTAGTTTCAAGAATAGAAAGAAACCCTAACTTGTACAATGTGCAACTATGAAATTATAGTGTTATATTATAACATTTGGCCCAAAGATAGTTGACTATGTCCGGTATCCAAACCCACAATTTGTGCACAATTCTAATGTTACAACAAAAATTTGTAGTGATAATGGTAAGAATAAATTGTTTGAAGTAGAAAATATGATAATCATTCACTCTAATACCAAATGCTATGAACCAAATAACTCAATAAACATTAAAAAACAAAAAATTTAGCACTTCCACGATGAGAACAAGTGAAGGAGTGAATAATAAACCTATTCAATGGGGCAAATTCCAATTACAAGATATCCAAATGCACAATATGTGTTGATTATTCAAATGAGTTTCCTTGGTTTATGAAAAGAAAATGAGAGCATGAAGTTTTCTACACTCTAGGCCGACTTGTCTATAATTAATATAATAACAATGAATGAGGATTAGGACCCAACACCCTAAGGTTTCTACCCCAAAAATGAGTGGTGACACTCCTCCCTCATTCCTCCTTGTGGTACTGTGGTGCCTCACTCTAACCGTCATGCTAAATACAACTATCATTTTTCTCATTAATAAAGTATCCCCTTCCTCAATTATAACCTCCACTACCTAGCACAAGGAGTTAACTCAATCAATTGTCACTAATGTTGTTGGCCATTTGGCTAGTTTCATGCCAACAAGGGTCCGATTTGAATCCCCCCATCAAGGCACAATCTTCCATTTGGACTTCACCTTTGTACTACTCCTCTTTTCCTCCCATCTTCACTCGAGCATTAAAATGTCCTATGATATATTCCACATCTAAAAAAATGATTGACCTCCTTTGGCCACTAACAACTCTTCCAATTTCTTTTTTTTCTTTAAGTTGGGTAATATTCTATGCCTCGGTTTCATCTGTCTTTTGTTAGCCTCTTATTCATATACAATCATAAAGTCCTAGAACCACCTAATGTATTTCACATTTAAGGATATAGTTTTTATCATAAATATTTTTCTAGATTCCTACTTTGTGTCCTCCTACCTTATCTCCACATGAAGAAGTGTTAATGTGAGAGCAATTGAGATGATTTCTTATATTTATTATATAATTGTATCTTTACAATGTAAAACTGCTAATTTTCTTTACCTAATATTGTGTGTTCAATTTCTTCAATTGGTATCAAAAAAACCTTGAATCTTAAAGGCCTGGAACTGAAGGTACTGTTAATTCGATAATAGTTTTTCATGGAGAATTTGCAATAGTGCTAAGATGAACACGAATCCATGGTAGTGATCCATGAGTGATTCGAAATCTGAGTTGATGGTGAGAGGAGCCAAGAGAACAAGATGCGCACATAGAAAGAAGAGCCAAGAGAATTAACCACATGCAGCAGAGGCAAGCCGTAAGTGCTGAAGTTGTATAATTTCTGCAATTTCAAGATTGATTTGTCATTAAGTGAAGCAGGACGAATTGGAGCAACGGGGATCTCTGTTCATAGCCGAATTGCCATCGATTCTACTTTGATTTTCATCGACGTCCACATCCGTGACATGACAGGCGCGGAGAAGTTTTTTTTCAGAAATCGAAACGCTCCATTACAGGCCCGATTTCACTGACACTTTGTTTTGGCGCTTCCACAGGACTGCCGTGGTTTTCTAAGACTCCAAACACGTATCCAGCAGACTGGTGTTCGATCTCAAATCTGAGGACCGAGATTGTGTCAAATCGACTAATTGCAGCATCGAAGGGTAATTGCATGCCGACTGAGCCGTACATTCTTCGCTAGATTTAGCGTCCTTGCCACAAATGGTTAACCTCCCGATCTTTATTGGGAATCAAGGTAGCGCTAAATCATGAAGCAATGTTAGGCATAATATAGTTTGTGGATGATAAATGTTCGTGGGAAAAACAAAAATTCCTTCTCGAGACAAGAATGGAAATACAACAACGCATCTGTATAATCCTTTGTTTCCTAAGAGACTCACTTCCATTCAGATACCTTGGATTTACAGAATCCATTGTTTCCTAAGGAAGTCACTTCCATCCAAATACCTAAGCATTTTTTAAGTTGCAAAGTCGGGAAGGAAGTTTTGATGAGAGGAAGTGTTGAATAAGATCTAGTGTATGTTGAATCGCTGGACTCTTTCGTCTCTTCACGGGGTGGTAGAACCCTCTTAATCACCATGCTTTTTTTTGGACGATTCATGTACCCAGTGTGAACTTAAGAAGGATGAAGCCATGTATAACAATATTGGAATCAGGAAGACCAACAAGGCACCACAAGAACTTACAAGAGAACATAGGCGAGTCGAATGGAAGAAGAATAAAATGCCATCAAGTAGAATTTTGCGCTCTTTTTGAGGTTGTTGTCCAAGTTTGTGCAGGTTGAATTGTTGAATGTATGTGTAGAGGACATTGAAAATTGTTGACCAGACAAGGGTGGACAGAATGAGTTAAATCCACCCATCCTCACACCCAGTCTACCCCTTGATAGCACTGATAAAAAAGACACCTGAAAATCCCTGAAAAATACTAAATGTAGAGATAAATTATTAATTACAAATAGCTTTACTATCTATCTTTGAGCTTTCATGGGCATAGTAGATGAGAGTAGGCAAACCAGAGGCACACTACAATCGTTATTAAAATCACAAGAAGTGCGGCTCTCGGTGACCACCAACAAAATTATGTATGATCTTCTTCAAGAAATAGGTTGTTCCCTCTGTAGATCGTCGAGCTTTCATTTTGAAGACAACCATCAACTTGAAAAAGATTGTGATGTTGTCAAAATTGGCGTCCAAGTTTGTGCAGGTTGAACAACTGAATGTATGTGTACAAGACGACAAGAATTGTTCTTATGGAGACAAGAACTGAAAGGATGAATAGAGTATTCCCGACTCCTTTCATGAGTGTTGTGATCTAATCAAATCAAATCTATTACCCACATACATATATAAAATTGTAAATTCTCTGTTCCCTAGGTGTAGAAATTAACAAACAAAAAAACCATAAATTCTCGAAAAATTTATTTGTGATAAAAATGTCCCTCTGGGTAGCTGCAACAACTCTTGTTTTGGACAATTCAAGAATCGTGTGCAGATAATGAGAGTGGTGATGTTTTGATGGCTATTACTTGGAGATACATATATTTAAAAAAACCAATATGATGGTACTTGTAAGTTTATTTGTGGTGAAAATGTTCGACTGGGTGGCTGCAACAACTCTAGTTTTGGACAGTTCAAAAATCACGTGGGGCTATCGACGGTGGGAAGAGAGGGATTCTTACAACGCTCGCTCCACGTGGAAGGGGTATCAGAGAGATCAAACTACATCTGGTAAGTGCCTCATTCATTGTGCTCTTCTTGTTGTTCTCTAATTCAGTTGCTTATCTTTTTCTTTTCATATAAAATAGAAAAATATGCTTCCAACTAGTGAAATATTAGTGCTAATACTTGGACAAATTATTAAAGTGAATTTGTCGAGACCATATTCAACCTGGGGACCTCTGCTGTGTGACACTCACTACCCCACTCGGACAACTAGGTGGATGGATTTTTAGTTGGTCCTTATAGTTGAGTTACTTCTATTCTCTAACTTGTTCTTTATTTTTGGCCATAAATAAATAAATATTATCATTCAAAAAATCAAATTATAAACTTTTCTCCCAGACATCAAATGAAATTCAACCCAACTCATCATCATTGTTTCTTCTGTTAAATTAGACGGAATAGGAAACTCAATCCAACTCATTATCATTGTTTCCTCTATTAAATTGGACTAAATAGGGCAGAAACATTAGCAATCATTTCCTCTATTAAATTGGATGGAATAGGGTAGAAAGAAGCCCTGAACTATCCACATCAGCAAGTTCTCTGTTGATATGATTGAGATCGTTCTATTAGTTGAAAAAATAACAAAGAAGAAAAAGATACGACATTACCTGTTGAGGAGCATTGTAACCAAGGGGAACATAAAAAACATCGATTTGATTCTTGTATATGTAGGTATGAATATGAGAGCTAATGCAAGATATAATAGCATATATCTTAACCATTGTGCAAGGCGATGGGGAGACGACTAGGGTGTGAGTAGGTGGCAAGGCAGTGAATAGGTAGTGGGGGATAAGGTTAGGTCCTGGTCTATCAAAGCTTTCCCTTCCCAAAGAACCTGCTTGCTTACCATAACAATGCATGTCAGTGTCAGAGTAGCCTTATAGCCTTAGACTGCATTGTTGCAAGACATCGACTACAGTAACCCATAACATGTCACTATGTTGATCTGTAGTGCATCGATTACAATAACTTGGACTATTATAACCTGCGTATAGTTAGTCTCTACACCACTAATACAATTTGTAGTTTTTTAATTCTTACAAATTATGTTTTTTTAATTCTTAAAAAAAAAAACAAATAAATTCACCTAAAGCAATAATGTCAAATCACAATGAACTAACCCACCACTACACCCCTTTGTCCCCCACAACATACACCAAATGCTACACCTGCACCCTCCCTCGATCCTACCCAGCCCCTACACTCAAACATCCCTTCCACCCAAACCCCTCCTCAAACTGCACTAACTCCCTCTTCTCCTGGAACATCCACTGTGCCACCCATTCCATCCACCCTTTCAATCCTTCCACTCTCTCATGTTCCCCTCGCGATTACACATTCCTCCACCCCACCCCCACCCGATCGATCTAATGTCACTATTAGAAAAAACCGGTCCAGATTCCCCAAAAAGCCCCCAGGCTCTGTAGAGGGATGACTCGTTGGCCTCCCTTCTTCAGCCACGCCCCCATTAAAAGATACTTGTATTGATTGTGGTCCCTCTTTTTCTACCTCCTCGGCACTTAGAGCAACCATGCCGATCAACCCTGTCTCTTAATGATCATTCTTTCTTTAAATCTCCGTGGGTTTGGAAGCCCCACCAAGCTAGCTTCCCTCAAAAGATTATTCTCTAAGATCAAACTGGACGTTGTTTCTCTACAAGAAACCCTGGTCAACAACGACAAGGCAAAATCTCTTTTCTTGAAGTGTCTCCCACACTGGTCTGCTGTTGCAGTAGACTCACTAGGCTGCTCTGGAGGCTTGCTTACAGTCTGAAACCCGGATGTTGCTGATTTTCAAGCCTTTGGCATCTCGGCTGGGATTTTCATTGAAGGTAAGCTACTTTTCTCTTCTACTTCCTTTAAACTCTTAAACTGTTATGCTCCTTACAACAATCGCGAGGCCTTTTGGCAAAAACTCTTTGACTCTGGCATCCTTCATGAGGAAAACCTCATATTGGGTGGTGATCTAAACTTCACCCTTTCCACTCAAGAAGTGTGGGGTACTTCTGCAAGGATTGACCCAAAGGCCGATTTTTTTGACTCTATCTTCCACAGAGCGGGGCTCATTGACCTCCATCCTTCGGTATCTTCTCCCACCTGGAGGAACAACAGAACAGGGGTCAATGGTATTGCCAAAAGACTTGACAGGTTCCTGTTAGATTTAAAGTTGATAAACGATCATCTTCACTTCAGGTCTTGGGTTGAGCCATCAACGATCTCAGATCACCACTCGATTTGTCTCTCAATCGAAGCCCCCCAACAAGTTACAACGACTCCTTTTAAGTTAAACTGCTCGTGGATAGGTGTCGAACTCATCGGCAATCCTACTGCTAATTGAGAAACTTAAATATTTAAAACAGAAGGTTATAAAATGGCAAGTAAAGAAACAACAGGCTATGAAGGCCAACCTGGTACTGGTGGAGGAACAGATAGCAACCCTATTCCACAATAATCCGTCTCATATCTTTAATGTAGAGGATGTAAACCTCCTACAAGAACTGACCCACAAGAAAAATAAAATACTAGCACATGAAGAAGCTACTTGGCGACTCCGCAGTACGACGACATGGATTGAAAAGGGAGATAAGAATACAAGTTTTTTCCACAAATACGCTTCACAGAGGCGCAACCACAACACTATTTGGGATCTGACAGATGATGATGGTAACGCTGCCATAACTGACTGGGAGTTACACTCGCTGGCATTTAAACATTTTAGAACTCAATACAAAGCTTCTGAGACTGAAAATATAGACGTCCAACTTGATGTATTACAGTTAGTCCCGCGCTTCTTCAATGAGTCAAAAAATCAGAATCTCAGGAAACCTGTCACTCTCGAGGAGCTAAAAGACACTATTGATAAAATGCTCAAGGACAAAAGCCATGGTCCAGATGGATGGACCTAGGAACTTTTTCAACACTTTTTTGAGATTATGGGATTGTATATGCTTAACGCTGTTGAAGAATCTCACCTCACAGGGAAGATTCCTGGAGCACTAAATGCTACATTCTTCACGCTAATTCCAAAATCTAGTAAACCTGTCAACTTCAAAGACTTTCTACCCATTGCATTATGCAATTTCATGTACAAAGTCATCTCAAAAACCATAGCCAACCTCTTAAAAGACACTCTATCTAAGTGTATCTCTTTTGAACAGTTTGGGTTCTTGAAGGATCGACTGATATTAGAAGCTGTGGGCATTACCCAGGAATGTCTACACTCAGCCAAGATAAAAAAACTGAACGCAGTCATCCTTAAACTCGATCTAAAAAGAGCTTATGACAGTGTAAGTTGGCACTACCTTTATTTGTTACTGGACCAGATAGGACTTGACAGATTAAACAAATCTTGGATTATGGGCTGCTTAACCTCGGTCAATACGGCAGTGCTGGTGAATGGAACTCCAACAGACTTCTTTCGATGCCACCGGGGACTCCGTCAGGGCTGTCCTATGTCACCAATGCTTTTCCTTCTTGTAATTGAGGCACTCAGCAGAATGATCAACCAAGCAGTTGAAACAAGTACTTTTAAAGGACTTAAAGTAGCTCCTGGCATCCATATTTCAAACTTATTATTTGTGGACGACGTCCTCATCCTGGGAGTCAGCAACATTGACTACTGGAAAACACTTAAAGTTATCCTCACAAATTTCTGTGTTGCAACAGGACTTTCCATTAATCCTCATAAATCTGGTTTTATTGCACAAAATTTAGATCCACTACTAAGGAGCTTCCTCATTGCCGATTACAAAATACAGGTTGACAGTCTAGATCAAGGGTTAAAGTACCTTGGTTTCTCCCTGAAACCAAACTGTTACAGAATTGGCGACTGGTCGTGGCTCATCAAAAAGATAGAGAGGACGATTAACAATTGGACATTTCGTTGGCTGTCCCTAGGAGGTAGACTCACTCTAGCAACATCAATCTTACAAAGTATACCAGTCTTTTGGCATAGTCTGGCAAAAGCACCGATGTCTATCCTCCAGTGCATTCAGCTACTGATTAGCAGATTTATTTGGAAAGGGGGCAAAAAAGCCACTGGTTATCACCTTGCTAATTGGCAAAGCCTAGCTAAACCGAAAGAGGCTGGTAGTTGGGGCATAAAACACATGAAATGGTCTGCTCTTGCCCTGATAGCCAAAACCTGTTAGAGAGGTCTCTTCGGAAACAATCTTTGGAACAGGGTCATCACCAGGAAATATCTTAAAGGTATTGACCTCACTTCTTGGTTGCGCAGGGATGTACACCACACAAAGACGTCCTCCATTATTTAGCAGAACTTGATGCTATCCTTACCAATCATCAAGCACTGGCTGGCTTGGAAGGTTGGGACTGGAACACGAGTCATTCTTGGGCGTGATCCTTTCATTGGATGTGAGGACAACGTCCAACTATCCAATATGCTTTTACAACACTTACATAGTCAAGCCATCTTCATCTTAGCACAAGCCAGAGACATTGACCCAACCGAACCACAACAGACTTGGTTGAGCGCTAGATATTTGGGTTTAAATTCAGAACTCAGTCAAGAATGGGACGCATACACACAAAAACTAATTCTCAGCGGCATCCGACTGAACAATGAAAATGACTTACTTACATGGTCATGGAATCGATCCTCAGGAACAGTCATGGCCAGCTCTGCCTATTATTGCATCCTTTACACAATCAATTGTAATGATGGTCAATGGTGGCATAAATCGATTTGGTCGGTGAAGGTAGCGGTCAAAATCATCTGCTTCTTGTGGCTATGCTTAGAAGATCGATTACTTACCGGCATCAACTATCAAAAACGTGGAGGAATTGGTCCTTCATCCTGCACATTGTGTCTAAAGGCAGAAGAGTCAGTCACACACCTTTTTGTGGATTTCCAGACTACGCAAATGATTCAGGGCCATATACTCACTTCCTTGAGAATTGACTTTGAGTGGAACAAGGCTACCATCGAAGAAAACCTCAAATTTTGGTTTCTCAAATTGCCTAACCATAAACACATTCCCCTTCTGTTTATGTGGGAAATTTGGAAATTTAGAAACATAATTTTGTTTGACAATCGTACCCAGAATGTATCAGGACTTTACCAGAAAATTCTTACCTCCTTACAAGAACATCCACTTAAAGAAGAACCAGATAAAACAACCATACTACTTAACCTTGTCTACTTCAACAATAACCCTATTGGCTTCCTTGATGGTGCAACTTCAACGAACAAATGTGGTATAGGTATTTACTTAAAAATCACGCCCGAACATAGCATCCAAGCACATTTTGCTGGAGGTACAAGGAACAATATGAAAGCTGAGTTGTTGGGATTATGGGGACTTCTACATCTTTCCACACACTTCTCTATCAAGAATTTAATGGTGGCAGGGGACTCTAAGGTTACTATAGATTGGATAAGTGACAAAGCTAAACTAGAGATAATCTACCTTAGCCAATGGAAGGATAAGATTAGCAACTTAAAGCAAGGCTTTGAAACATTAAACTTCATGCACATTCATAGACAGTTTAACAAAATAGCTGACAACCTATCCAAGAAAGCTCTTAAGGATAAACCAGGGTGGCTATATTTTGAAGAGAATATTAATGGAACTACAATTAGAGAAGACAAACTACATATCATATAAGGTGACAATAACCAGAAATATTACAGGGTAAAAAAGGAAATAGACAAACAATGTATTCTCAGGTTTCAGCTGGAACAAAACATGAATATTCTACACATGGAAGTCCATCTATTATAATCAGAAGTTTCATTTGATTCTAATAAGAATAACACTGGAACTGTTTTTTTCGTGTGAAAAATAAATAAAAATTGAATAACTAAAATTATAAAATTACTAAAATGATTTTGTTTATATAAAAAAAATTGAAAATAATGTATATATTTAAAGAAACTTCGAGTATATTTAAAAAAAGAAATTAATCTAAAATAACATATAAAACAAACTCACTAATATACACTACAAAACACACCAACTAATATACAAAACAACGTACCAAAGTTAATGATAAATTTAAATTTAAAATAACATAAAAAAACACACCAACTAATATACAAAACGTACCAACGAATACGAAGTCAACTACTTCAAGGTGAAAGCTAGAGTCCCTAGGCAGGTACGTTGACTTCAAGATGAAAGCTAGAGTCCCTGCCTTGGCTGGAGGGGACTAATAAAATAACTATATTTTATTATTTGGCATATTAAAAACGGAGTTAAGGATCGGTTGCCAACTCATCCCATTCGTTTCATTTTCCAAATAAGTTTTGGGCTTTTGGATAAGTTGTTTAAGAATGTTATGTAAAGACAAAAGAAACATTTAAAAAAAAAATGTTATATTAATTTTTTAATGCTAAAAACATATGAATATGTTACATAGTTTTTAGTTTTAAATGTAAAAAAAATAAAAAACAAAAAGGAGTATTTCTCTAAGGAAGATTGGTATTTTTTAATGTGATGATATTTGAAGTAATGTTTACTTCAGTGAGAAATAGTTTTTTTTTTTTTAATTTGATTTGTTTTACTTTAAGGGTATGCACTAAGCCAATGTGATTGACTAGTGTATGTGGATAAGTTCACTATTAGTCTCATGTTAACTAATTATGCATGTATGTGATTGACTAGTGTATGTGGATAAGTTCACTATTAGTTCCATGTTAACTAATTATGCATGTATACCCTATGTCATGGAGGTTTATTGCATGTCAAAGATGGTTTCGACTATTTCTCGTTTCAACGATTTTGTACAATGTTGTGACGTGACAGTGTCAACTTCTGACGTGACCGTGCCAACTTATGTCTATAACAATGTTTATTGTTTCTGGTCCTCCATCGTCAGGACATTTGTTTTCCACCGCGAGACTCCACCGAGAAAACTATGAGTTGTACAAGCTTTGTTTAATGTTTACTTACCTCATCATTTAATGTCTACTTATCGACATCACACGTTTAATGTTGGGTTTACTTACCTTCACCCAACCCCATCGAAGTTTTATCAGGGAAAGCAACATTAACAAGTTTTATACCAGGGTGGAGTGCAAGCTTTGTGATAAACAATGTGTCTAAATATCTTGAATGTCGAAAGTCAACGTGAAACAAGGTAATTTCCAAATCAATGATTTCTTATCCAAAACATACTCGAAGTATTAAGTATCATACAATAGTGTTATGCTTATAAATTAACTCTAATTTGGTTAACCCTTCCCATTTTGCATTTGCAGTTTCCATCGTAAGCCTTTTCTCACAATGGATATATTTGCACCACAACCTTGCTTAGAAGTTGAAAGTCTCTCTAAAACCAGGTAATTCTCCTCTTTGTCTATTTCATATATGCATATTGTTTAGTAATGTAAGAAAACGCTTGGGCTGTAGGAAATTTGACGGAATTCATTATATAATATTCGTAGAAAGTGAGTTTAGGGAAATGCAGTTGCAAATTGATAGAATTTTTTCTTGGACTTGGTGTATCTGGCAATAATCTGTCAATTCTCACATATTTAGGTTTATTTTTTATTTATCATGCAATAATCTATTCTATTTCTGTAAATTTATTGGAATTCGTGTTTAGAGTCATTATTTTTTAGTTAGTTACAATGAGATAATGAGATAGATAGTATATTTCACC
Source organism: Picea mariana (assembly GCA_032191745.1). Taxonomy (NCBI): domain Eukaryota; kingdom Viridiplantae; phylum Streptophyta; class Pinopsida; order Pinales; family Pinaceae; genus Picea; species Picea mariana. The sequence continues at coordinate 282,222 of JASDQU010243549.1, forward strand.
TTCATTGTGTTTTGATTCCTTCAAGTATTAAATTTTAAAAAAATCTTTAAATAATGAATGTTAATGTTATATATATATATATATATATATATATATATATATATATATATATATATATAAAACACATATTTATTTTCCTCCTTATATTGTAAACATGGATTTATTTCTTCCATAGGAGTAAATTTAAAATGGAAATTTAATTGGAAAAACACGTATAGTTAACAAATTTGATTATGACAACAAGTAAAACAAGTTTTTAAAATGAAGATAACAACGAAATATATAAGAAATTAATGGAAACTATAGATTATCTCATTTTATGATAAAGGCTCTTTAGAGATCTACATGGTTTATCTTCAGAAAACCCAATTCTTCAATGTAAAATAGCCAGGTCATGGAATTTTGCATAAAAATTAATTAACTCTATTGAGATTCATCCTTTTATGGATTGAGATTATCCTTTTATATTTTTCCTCCCTTCTCATCTTTTCAATTATTATTTTCTAAAACAATATTATTTAAATAGTGAATGCTAATGTTATATGTCCGTGTGAGAGATGATGATGATTAACATCCATTGAAACTGAATTGGCCTATTGGACCTTAAGAGGGTAAGGGATTACTTGCAATTATTTAGAATTTTGTTTCTGTGCTGAAAACACATTAAGAGAAGCTTTGCAAGATCACCGTAGTTTTGTTAATTTAAAAGGTTAGGAAGGTTGATACTCTTACAAATATTTTGAGATTGAGATCTACAATCTAAGAGAAAGTGTTTTTTTATCTTCAACCTTCTTAGTGTCACAAAGTTCACAGAATCTTTCATCCCATAACATTTTAGGAATTGATCAAAGCCCATAAATTATATATATATATATATATATATATATATATATATATATTTCTTCTCCTCATTATGTTTGTAAAATTGGCTTTATTTCTTCTATACAATAAAATTTAAAATGGAAATATATGTAACCAATTTGATTATGACAACAAGTGAATCAAATTGAGAAATAAAAATAAAAATAACAAAGAAATGTATAAAAAATTAATGGAAAAAACAAGTATATCTAACAAATTTGATTAAGATTACAAGCTGGAAAATTAAAATAAATATCACAACAAAATGTTTCTATAGTTTAGGTTTTAAAAGATATTTAATTTTGCAAAGTAAATGATTTTGATGGTAAAGTAGTTTATAAAAATATATCATATAAGTGTGTTTTTTTGGCTTATGTTGATTCATTTTAAAAATAAGTTGATGCAAGAGCATCCTACTTCCAAAGTCTTGTACATTTGATGAGACCTAGGGGGTTTTTCATTTTACTAAGGGAGTTGGTTCCCTAAGTGTATGTGTTTTAATTTCTTATTTTTATTGGGAATTCTAGAATAATTGCATAATTAAGATTGAGAGTGAGGATATTGGAATTAAATATGCTTATGAAAGAGATCTCAAGATTTGTAAGGGTGTGGAGAGATCCTAAAGTGATCTCTCGAGGATTTTATGGATCTAGAGAAATCCTAGGAGTGTTGTTGAGGATCTAGAGGATCCTTGGGGATTGTTAGTTGAGATTGTTTTGGATCTAAACTGATTTTAGTTTAGAATCCTCTATTATACATTGTAAGCCTAAGAGGCAAAAAGAGGGGGTTCATATAGGATAGAAATGATGTGAAAGTGGGGATTGAGGGTGGATTGACCATAATGGACAAGAGTTTCATTTTAGAGGCCAAAACTATGTGGATCAGACCTATGATGGAAGATAATCCTTTTATGTAATTCTATGTATATTGTATACATTATTTATAGAAAGATTACTCTATTTCGAGTGTTGTGAACTCTGGTGTGAAAACCCTCAAATCTGGTGTTTCATTGTAGTTGGAGAGATTCATTGAGTTATTAATCAGTGACAAGGACTGGTAGATTCTTAATAGTTCAATTA
>JASDQU010243549.1:322515-335017 GCA_032191745.1 Picea mariana
CATGCTCTGAAGTTAGAGGCTCCATCTATCTTGTTCTCATACTTCATAGAGTTCATCATGGCTTGCTTGACTTGGTCAAACCCTAGATTTGACCAGAAATCCAAAATTCACGTCTTGGCCTTCTAAGAGTACCAAGAGATGCACTGGGCTAGGGCGCACTGATCTATCTGGAGATTAGGTCAATCTCGTCACTTAAGGTTCCTCGACAAGAGGTTTAGGGTTTGTACAACTGCTTTTGCTGGTAACCCTAGCTGCAGTGCTTTTGGAAACTGCTCCTGCTAGTAACCCTAGCGGCAGTTCCTCAATGAACTCAATACCTAGCGGTTATGTTTCTTTCTAGCGTTGTAGGCTGACTGAAGGGGTGTGGGCCCATAACCTGTTAGAATATAGAATATGGTTTTCTCATTTTACCATTGACGATACCTTCGTCACCCAACCATAGGCCGAAGCCTCCCTCTGAGCACCTTAACCTTGACCTCATAATTCCTCTGGAAGCAAACCCTAGGCTAGATAGACAAACAAAGAGTAGTGCATCAATCCCTAAGGATAACACATTACAAAATACTGATCAGATGTTCCAAACCCTAGCCAAGAGATATTCAAGCCAATACTGAGACTAGTTGCTGCTGCAGCTGCACCTGCAAATCTCCTCCAAACCTGTGCACCAGACTGCAACTGCAGTGCGCACTAACTTGGAAACTGCAATTCTGAGATGCTGTCAAATGAGAACTGGCGCCCTGTATTTATAGTAATCCTGCCAGTTTGTTGGGGCCGACTTCTCCTTCTAGGTATGTGTCTGTTCAGTATATTATTATTAATTCTGGCCGACTTCTTCTCTTAGAGGCTAATATCCTAATATAAATTATCTTATTGAGCCGACAAGGCTTCTAGGGTTATTATCCAACTCATTAGGGTTTCTCTTGCTTCCCGGAGTCTTCTATTCTCGTTAGGTTCACACATGGGGGTAAATACCTCCCGTAGCTACCATAATATTAACAGTTATTGCAATGTGCAGATGGAAAATAGTTTATGGAAATTTACCTTTGACTTTGTTGCTAGGAGGATGTCTGTGATGCACTTGTACTAATACTTCCCTGGCTTGTCCAACTTCTCCTGCTTGCAACATGGAATATGTGAATGTTAAGCACATACAATATATTCTATATTATGTTTACATTGACATATGCCCCTCTTTTTTTCTTCACCTTTTTTTTTCGAGATTTATATCAACTATGAAACACACAAAAGCACATTGCACACCACACAGTAAATAACACCGCAAAAGTGTTAATTATATGTACAATATTAAATTGTGAAAATGCATAAAAATGCAAAATATTTGCGAAGTGTAACAGACTCCATGATGAACATTGACTCTTTAGCAATGTCCATTGCAAAAAACTTGTACTTTTTCTATAATATTTATATGTGTTTACACAGTACCTAGAACAAGATCTTGTAATTCAAATGCATCAGCAATGAGCAATCAATGCCAAAACCATTGCATGATCTTATGGAATTGTGAAAGTATTGGACCATGGTAGAATACATTTAAGCAGTTCAAAATAAAATACAGAAAGAGTAACAGTAACCTGACACCCAACACAAGATTTTACAGGTAGGATATTTTTCTTTGTTATATGGTAGCAAATTCCTTAAACACCCTAGAATTTTTCGATGCATCCAGTAACTTGATTTCACCTGGTACACATCAGAAAAATAGAAAATGTAAAGCTGATGATAGTGAAATGTTAACGACTCACCTACTATAACGTGCACAGGTCAAATTCATTATGAAGTCTCAAAGAGCTCCATGAATTACTATAGCATACCACCAACTCAACATACGAAGCAGATAGCCATGCACACAATAGGTATAATTGCACATCCATCAACAAGACAAGACCTGCTCTAGCCACACAAGAGAACAAGACAACCTGGCAGGTCAATGTATTTGGAAGATATCAACCAACAGAAAAAGTTGTGTACAACACATACGACACTGGACACGACAACACTCTCGTACAAGTGACCCAAGGGCTACACATTGTTTCACAACATTGAAGCATCAAAGAATATTATCCATATAGATCACATAGGTACATTGGGCGTCAATAGTTATGACACCATAATGTGCAAAGGCCATCTGGAGTATGGTGAATCGTTTCCATTACATACAACATTAAAGGAACCTAGATCTGAACTACAACACATAAGTATAGGAACACCAACATATGGAACTAACATGAAAATGGAAACATCAATACACCAATTTTTGGTCGTCTTCACAACTATTTATACGACTTTCCAGGTCCATGGTACTGAGAGACAATCTCCATTTCTCCACAAATAGAACTCCCACTAACAATCAATTGAGCAGTTCCACTAGCCATCCAGTCATCAAGTCCATCTATCCCAAGAATTCTAGTCTAACCGCAAATTCCTTGTATCCATGTCTTCTCCTAGCAAACATGTGATTTATTATAGTCGACGATTCATACAAACTACCTGCAGTCCCACGGTTTCATTCTCATGTTGGTTGACACTGAGAATGCAGTTGTAGAGAACGGGACCCAACCTACAGTTCATGAGCAAGATGCACAACCTCGCCAAATAGTTTCTTGAACTATGCTTTGAAGCTCCTACAATTCTCTATCTCTTCAAGCCAACATCTATTGTGCATTCCTCCATGGATCAACACCTTTTTTGAACCCGACAGGTCCATTCTGCGGGATTTCCCCTCTATCGGTTGTATTTGTCCCCATCTTCCTCATTATCAACCAAGATGAACAAGACAAAAGAATGATGGTGGCCCTCCATGTTGGAGCGATTACTCAGTCTTAATTGTTTGCAAGTGGCTAAGTAACTAGGAAAAATTATATCTATAAGACTTGGGCTAGCCAATGCTTGGATTCCTAGAATGCAGGATGAAGTACATCTACACTTCATCTCTCTAGAGAAAGCCCAAGTAGAGAGACGTCGACTGCCCAAAAAAATGTACACCAAATCCAATTGGCATCTTTGGGATGACTACACTGGTTCAAAACAATGTGTCGGGCTACAACCACAACCCAGACAAATGATTTGCACTTACTCAAGGAATGTGTGGGTATCCAACCTAGTCACATTCAAAACTCTCACAATTCAAGATAACATTTTTATAACGTCGTAACACCACTTGAGTGGAGGACAACCAAGCTAATAGAGTAGAATCAATTTAATCACTAAATGTTAGTATCAGAATTATGTAATAAGACAAAATCTGTGGGAAAATAAACAATGGCGCACTAGATGTCAACATTTTCCTCGATTTCTCTTCTTGCTTCTCTATACCACTCCTTGTGTTAAGCGATAAGGTTACTAGATATAAATAAATAAGATCATATTGTTAACAAATCTTATTACCGTTTGACAGATAGGCATCAAACGATAGGACAATCATATTTCTATGAAATGTCCATAGAACAGTTCTATGTAATGTACTAGTCTAACTTTGTATGTATCATTTGTATCAAATGAAAATAATCCAAAGTCCATTTGTTTTTTCAATCCAATGTATCTTTTCTCAATTCAATCGATATCTATTTTAATGCTCTATTTTTATTACTACATAAATGGTTTATCAATCAATCAATACAAGTCCAATAATTTTACTTCAATACATTGTCTCGGGTGACAACTTGTTCACTACACCACTAAACATCCAATATGCAAATGCCTTGGCGTTTTGCAGATCAAATCTTGACAAACCCTAGATTTTCAACCCACCACATATAGGATAACTGTGGGTGCAATATGCACTTTGGATTATACACATTATCATGCACTATGAATATATTGTGACACAAATGTATATAATTTACCAAAAAAAAGGTGTTTGTTATGTAATTGTTGCGGGCATACCTCCTCTTCGAACATTGTTCGTGAGTTTCTTCTCCTATATTTCTTGCAACTTCTTTCTCTCCCTCAATTTCTCTATTTCATTTTGATCTGAAAGTAGTGCACCAAATGCAATGAAAAAACAAATAAACCTTTATATTAAAATCACATAAATACACAATATTAACAAATAACAAATGAAGTCCCCGAGGTGTAGGATAGTCAGTGACATAGTGTGTTGTTAAGGCACTCTATGATGTTATGTCACCGTATCGAAACCTACAGGGACAAAAAATCCATCCATGTTAAGGGTTGGTGTGGCTCAGGCCAGGTACGATCCCCGAGTGATTGTGACGGCTTAGATGTCCCTGAGTCGTGGTTTCTCAGCCACAGGATAGTCCTACAGGTCATGAACAAACTAGTAAAAAAAAAAAATAACAAATGAAAAGAAAATTAATAGTGTAAAGATAAAATAATAATATGTACCTTTCCAATTCTTGTTCCATGTTTTTTTTTACCTTATTTTCTTTTTAAACATTGTTGATTGTTTCCATGTATTGTACATCGAACAAGGAAAACAAAAATGCAGATGGATGTTAGTGAGATGCAAACACAATCCAAATTGTCGATATTTTATTTTCTCGATGATCAAAATCTCTGTTATACCAGTTGTTTGCCATGTCCAACACAATTTGTTGATTCAACATACAAATACAAACTTTCTAAATATGTAAGAAGAATATGAAAACATGCTTTGGTTCAACAACAACAAATTAAAAATTTGTGAATATGTAAATATGCCTATATGTGTTTCGATGTCCATTTAACTCAATATGCCAATGTTTACTATGACTTAAATGCATTTTAGATTGAAAGTGGAAAACAACAACCCATTTCTTATTTATATTGATATTTTCATCCTTTGTATACATCCCTAAAAAATAGTTATTTTAATGCTTCGATGACATTGTATCTTCCATGTTTTAGTTTATGTCATTCAGATGATGCTTAAGCTATGTCTATAACATTGAGCAATAGGGGAAAAAAATAAAAAAGGAAAATACAATTTCAAAACAACATACATTAATTTCAAAACAACATACATTATTTTTGTTTTTATTTAACTTTGATTCTTTTTTTAATCTATATAGTTTATAAAATAGCTCTTGACCAACTTAACCTACCCCTGAAAAATAAAAATAATAAGCAACAACTAATTTTCATTCGCATATAGGGTGCAAACCAAAAATATTTCATTCAACCATTTGATCTGGTAATACAACTGGAAAAAAAAGAGGCCTGGTTTTCTTAAACATTACACCAAGTCCAGTGCAAATTTGAATGAAAGGAAGTAATTGTACTATGCATCAAACACACACCATCAAACAATAAGTATGGATTGTTTTGGACAACATAGAAATCAATATGTTTGATGCAAATATTAGCATATTTTCTATGTAATATTAGATTCAACCATGTCCATGGACCTGGGGCATATAAAAACAAGACAATAAAATTGTTGCATGTGTTTGTCAAATACATAAATTAATATGGCACACCACTAGATAAAAGAAATATATTTGATGAATACTCTCAAAATATCCAACTATTGCTATCAGAATGCACAAGTGCAAAAGCCTACTTGGTATGAATACTCGGCACATGAATTAAAAATAGACCATTTTTTAACTGTGAGAGAGACATACCTATGTGAACAACATTGATATGCCCACAAAATAAGCTTCCATCCAACATAAACAATCACCAAGTAAAAATGCTTTTGACTAGGAAATTACCCAAAGATAAATATATCACAGAGTTGAGATTGCACCAACACGAAGAGCACAATGAAAATTTTCTAAATTTTCTTTTCCATATATATCAACTACCTTTTGAATAGGGGTAATCATAAACATAAACCATCAACCAACTAATAGATAAGAAGCATATTTTCTTCACATTGCTTATATATCCCTTCCATTTCCTTGTAAATCAGAGCAAACCAATGTGAAATAAATCAATGAGCTATCCTACAAATTATGACGCTTGTCACAACCCCCCATGCAGAACTATTGGGAGTGAGGGGATGAAGAAGTGTGGGAAGAGGATTTATATCAGTTCTATGCATAAGGTTTGAAAATACACCAATTGATAAATAGACCAAGTACCGCCTTTGCAGCCCATACACTTGTGTGGAAGTGTTGATGACATATCTCTGCCAACTTCCCAAGTGTCGAGTCAACCAAGTGTGCCAATGCTAGACCATAAGTGTCTTGAATTCCCAATGCAAGGGTTGAAAGTGTGGAATCTCCATACAAGGATTTAAAATAGAACAAGCATTCGCTTTGCGGATCATATACTAGTGAATAGCAGCAAATTATCACAAAATTGAATGCTATGATGACATTGTATCTTCCATCTTTTAGTTTATGTCATTCATATGATGCTTAAGCTATGTCTCTAGCATTGACCAACAGGGAAAAAAATACAATTTCAAAACAAGATACCTTATTTTTGCTTCTATTTAAATTTGATTATTCTTTTGTCTATATAGTTTTTGAAATAGCTCTTAACCTATTTAACCTACCTTTGAAAAATAAAAATAATAATCATCAACTAATTTTCTTTCACATATACGATGCACACCAAAAACATTTCATTTGACCATTTGATCCAGTAATACAACTGTGAAAAAGAGGATTAGCTTTCCTAAACCTTACACCAAGTCCAATGCAAATTTCAATGAAATGAAGTAATTTCACTGTGCATCAAGCATACACTATCAAACAATAATAATGGAATATTTTGGACCACATAGCAATCGATATGTCTGATGCCAAGACTAGCATATTTTCTACGTATTAGATTCAACTATGTCCGTGGACCTCGGGCATATAAAAAGAAGCAAAGAAACTTGTTGCACGTGTTTATCATATACATAAATTAATATGGAAGACCATTGGATAAAAGAAATAAACTATATGAATACTCTCAACATCTCCAACTATTGGTGTCAGAATGCGCGAGTGTGCAAGCCTGCGTGGTATGAATACTCAACACATGTATTGAAAATAGACAGACTGTTGATTGTCTGGGAGACATAACTATGCAAACAACATTGATATCGCCTCAACAAAAACTTCCATACAACCTAAAAAATCACCACATAAAAACTCATTTGACTAGGAAATTTTCCAAAGATAAATAGATCACAGATCTGACATTGCACCAACGCGAATAGCACAATGCAAATTTGCTAAATTGTTTTTTTCCACATATATTAGCTACCTTTAGAATAGGTATAATCATCAACAAAATCCATCCACCAGCTGACAATAAGCAACACATTTTCTTCACATTACTTCTAGATCAGTACCATTTCCTCGTAAATCATAGCAAATCAATGTGTCGTAAATCAATGAGTTATCTTGAAAATTGTGACGCTTGTCACAATACCCCATGTGAAACTATTGGCTGTGAGGGGATGTGGAAGTGTTGTGGTGTGGGAAGAGGAGACATATCAGTTCTCTGCACAAGGTTTGAAAATAGACCAAGTACTGGATTTACGGGGCATACACTTGTGTGGAAGTGTAGATGACATAGCTCTTCCAACTGCACAAGTGCCAAGGCACCCAAGCGCACTAATGCCAAACTATAAGTTTGTTGAATTCTCAACACAAGGGTTGAAACTGTGGAATCCACGTACAAGGATTGAAAATAGAACAAGCATTCTCTTTGCAAAGCATATTCTAGTGAACAACATCAGAATATCACAACATTGTATGCGTTGGTGACAGTGTATCTTCCATGTTTTAATTTATGTCATTTAGTTGATGCTTAGGCTATGTTTATAGCATTGAGAAATAGGGAAAAGAATAAAAATAAAAATACAATTTCAAAACAATGTAGCTTATTTTTTGGTTCTGTTTAACTTTGATTCTTTTTTTATCTATAAAGTTTCTGAAATAGCTCTTGACCAATTTAACCTACTCCCAAAAAGAAAAATAATAAGAATTAACTATTTTTCTTTTGCATATATGATGCACACCAAAAATATTTCATTCAACCATTTGATCCAGTAATATAGCTGAGGAAATGAGGATTAGTTTTCTTAAACATTACACCAAGTCCAATGTAAATTTTAATGAAATGAAGTAACTGCACTATGCATCAAGAACACACTATCAAACAACAAGAATGGATTGTTTTGGACCACATAGCAATCGGTATGTCCAATGCCAAGATTAGAATATTTTCTATGTATTAGATTCGACTATGTCTGTGGACCCGGGGCATATAAAAAAAATCAAAGAAACTTGTTTCACGTGTTTGTCTAATACATAAATTAATATGGCATACCATTAGATAAAAGAAAGATACTACATGTATACTCTCAACATCTCCAACTATTGTTGTTGGAATAAGCAAGTGTGAAAGCCTACGTGGTATGAATACTCTGCACATGTATTGAGAATAGACCAATTGTTGATTGTGTGGGAGACATTCCTATGTGAATAACATTGATATGGCAATAAGGAATGCTTCTGGCCAACCTAAAAAATCGCCAAGTAAAAACACTTTTGACTAGGAAATTGTCCAAAGATAAATAGATCACAGAGTCTAGATTGCACCAACATGAAGAGCACAATGCTAATTTTCTAAATTGTCTTTTCCTCATATATTAACTACCTTTCTAATAGGGGTAATAATAAACAAAAACCATCAACCAACTGATGATTAAACAATACATTTTCTTCACTTTTCTTCTAGATCCTTTCCGTTTCCTCATAAATCAGAGCAAACCAATGTGCCATAAATCATTGAGCTATCCTACAAATTACGAAGCTTATCACAATACCCCATGCAGAACTATTGGAAGTGAGGGTATGTAGAAGTGCAGAAAGAGGAGTTGTATCAGTTCTCGACACAAGGTTTGAAAATAGACCAAGTACCAGCTTTACAATGCATACAACTCTGTAGAAGTGTTGATGACATAGCTCTACCAAGTGCACAAGTGTCGAGGCACCCAAGTTCACTAATGCGAGACCATAACTGGCTTGAATTCTCAACACAAGGGTTGAAAATGTGGAATCCCCATACAAGGAATGAAAAATAGAACAAGCATTTTCTTTGTGGAGCATATGTTAGTTAACAACATCAGAATATCACAACAAAAAAATATTTCACACAACCTGGAAAAAAAGCAGTTAGTACTGGAAGTTAGGGGATGTGGAAGTCTGGTAGTGCGGGAAGAGGAGTCGTATCAGTTCTCCACACAAGGTTTGAAAATATACCAATTTCTAAATAGAAGAATCATTGACTCTTCGAGTCGTACACCTGTGTGGAAGTGTTGATGGCATAGCTCTACCATTGGCACAAGTGCCAAGGCACTCAAGTGCGTCGGTGCCATACCATAAGTGGCATGAATTATCAACACAAAGGTTGAAAGTTTGGATCCCTTGTATAATTACTCGTCCATCCTCCAAATTACCTATCTTTTTACAACTCGTGCTACGAAACTATTCGAAATGCGGACCTACGGAAGCACATCAACCTGCGAGCATCAGTGGCATCGATCCTCCACACAACAATAAAAAATAGACCTAGTTTTTGCTATGCACATGACATACCTATCCGTGGTGCAAACCCATGGAATAAATAGTTATGCCAACTACAAAGATATGGTCATAGAAAAATCCTTTGCACAATGTGGAAAATATAAATTAAAAAAGGTGTTTCACCAAGAAATTTCAAAAACATAAATATAACACCGAGCACAATTTTTTTTAAGCCCTAGTAGATGATGTGTGTTCACTAAAATGTCCTTTCCCCATACAAATAGCATCCATAATAGACATAATTATAAATAGAATACACGGCCCAACCTATAGAAAATCGTGGCATTTACTTGGAAATTGTTCTAAATCGTTGCCATCTTCTTGTAAATCCATTATATCTACATATAAAGGAATTTCACTGCAAAATTTACGAAACATAAATAAAAAAGATAACTTGAATTGATTCAAGGCCAAATGAATAATGCATATTTACTGAAATATCTTTTCCAAACACATGAATATCCTTTAGAACACAGGTCACCAAAAATAGAAACCATTATGCAGTACATAGACAAATGTGACATCAAGTTTGCATCAGCTCTAAATCCTTGTTGTTTACTCCTAAATATGAGCAAATCAACCTTTCATAAATGACCTGACCACTCTCCAAATTACATATCTTGTCACAACTCATGATGCAGAACTATTTGAAATGCGGACCCAAGGAAGCAAAACACCCCATGAGGACCAGTGGCATCCATGCTCTGCACAACGATTGAAAATAGACCAAGTGTTTCCTATGCATGTGAAAAAAGTTTGCACAATGTGGAGGCATGGAACAAATATCTATGATGACTATAGAGATATCATCATAGAAAAATCATCATAGAAAAATCCTTTACACAACCTGGAAAAAAATATCCCCAACACCATATGAAAATGCATCCAACCTAAAAACGACATTGCTTTACAGTACATGATAAATAATGCATTTATCCCTAACTGTATACCCACACTATCTTCATATCATCAAGCAACTACAAAACAAAAAAGAACAATACAAGCCCACAACAACACACCTTTTTTTTCTACTTAACTTTGATTCTTTTTTGCCTGTGAAATGTCTGAAAATAACCCTCGACTGACTTAAATTCTTTGGAAAAATTACGAAAAGGAAAAATAAGAACCAATGTCTAATCTATTGGACAATTGGTTTTGATTGATGTCAACCCTACAAGAATTCCAAGAGATGGGTGTATTTGGAGAAGTCTCCAAATTTGTCCCTTATGGTGTAGCTCTAAGCATGACCCTCATGGGAATACACACTCAATAAGTCTACAAGAAGCCCTGGAAATATGGTCAAGTGGTTAAGAATCCCCAAAAGTGTGGTTATGAAGCCCAAAGTTGTTTGAAGAAAAAGAGTGTGAAGGACATTGTAAATGCATGCACAACCCTCATAGATTCATATTCCTCTTCATGTCATTTCCAATGGTAGGTGGTATGCCACGTGGTTCCTCACAATTGAGGAGATATTCCCTCTTGAATATGGAAGCCCCGAAGTATGGTTAAGAAGCCTTAAACAATTGTAACAAGAAGTAACAAGTCGGCCCCAAATTGATTAAAAGAAGAAAATTTGTTGCTAACAAAAAGTTAAAAGTTGGCCCCATTGCAATGAATATCAAAATAAATATTAAAGATATTGTTGGTAAAGTCGTCCCTAATGGAATAATCATTAAAAATTAAATTGAATTTTATTTGGGTCAAGTCATCCCTAAAAAGAGGGTGCCAGATCTAGTATAAATAAGACACCTAGGATTTCATTTGTTATATCAACTCAAGATTTTTATCTGAGGTAACCAAGGAGATCTAAGGTGAATTGCAGAGGGAAGATGAAGTGACGAAGGGAGAAATTCCAAGGGAGGATGAAGTCTTGTGATGATGTGTTCCAAGGTATGTTATTTAAAGTTCATCTTACCATTTTTTATACAAAATTTATTTTTGAATGATTTAGATACCGAAACTTGGAGGTTGTTGAGAATACATATCAAGGTACATTTGGTAATAATTTCATCTTCTAGGTCATTGTATTTTTGGAGATACACTATGTGGAAGATAGGGTTTTTGACTAGTCCTGAAACTAGTCTCAAACAAGTGTTCTGAGAAAAAAGTCATAGATTCTTCATAGAGGATCTAAATTTTGTGAGACCAATTGAGTTGGTAAGAGTACAATCCGTAGTATGTTTTGTATGATTTTTAGAACTAGATATCAAAAATTCATCATGCGGCATGCTCTACAAGTTCGCTCTCCAAAATAGGCCAGAATTCAGCAAGGTCTTCCATTTTCCCTATAACTCCTTTTCAGGGATGATTCAAGGAGTGAAAATTGTAGGAATTTCGGAGAATATATTGAAGACAATTGGGTACAACTTTAAGACCTTTATTCATTACATGTACATATTTATGCTTGTTGAAAGTTAGGGTTTCTGACTAATCCAAAAACTAGTCCCGTGAGACTGAGGTAAAGTTTGATGAAGATGTTATTCTCTTGTTACTAAAGATGAAGAAGGTGTGGGGTCTGTGATAGTATGCATCGGGTTGCTCACATGTTGAAAGGTATGGTTCTCTATGTGTTTTTGAGGTTTGTATCTTGGTTATTTGGTACATGCTTGAGGCATGTCCTGGAGGCTTTTGGCACATGGTTTGATGCATATGGTTGTGGTATATATATTGGATGTTTTGGTACATACTTAAGGAACATTTTTATATACCAATACTAGATTTGCAAATATGTTTTAGAATTAAAGAAATAATAAACAACAAACCATTCCCTGAGATATTGAACACAAGAAATACAGATAACTCTTGAGGTAGGGTAACACCGCATATTAATCCTTAAGGAAGGATAGAACTCCTCAAAAAATAATTGTTTGTACATTAACAATCTACTTCACCATGCCAATACATTCCATAAACTTCTTTATATAGCATTCTTTATCTTCTAGGAACATTCTAGAGAAGGAATCTTCTAGAAATCATATTTATTATCTCTAACTACCATAGTGGGC
>JASDQU010243549.1:348134-363831 GCA_032191745.1 Picea mariana
TCATACTCATCAATAGTCATGCTTCCTAGCTTGAGTTCGAAGAACTTTTTCATCTTTCTGTCATAGTACCTTTTAGTCAGGTATTTCTTCTCAAAATACCTCTTAAATTCCTTCCAAGGGACCTCTTACTCTTTGATGTGTTGCACCTGCACAAACTGATCCCACCACATGGATGTTTTTCTTTTCAATTGATACATTGTAATTCTTCCTTCTGCATGGGCGGAATAATTCTGCCGTTGGAAATATTTCCTCATGCCAAGAAACCATGTCTCAGCATCTTCCTCCTTCTTATGTTCTCCATCAAATTTTGGAGGCTTAATCTTGTTCATCTCCCCTTTCAATTCATTCTTTCTAGATTTTCGGTGTTTTCTGGTAGGAGACAAGCTTGAACTACTGTGTGTTTCCTTGCCAAAATGCTTCGGGGAGAGACAGTAATGTCTATTACCACTCCTCGATCTTCTTCTCCTCTCATGGGTTCTAACACTTCTTGATATGCTTGTGTCACTCTCTTTTTCCAATTTATTTTCTATTCTTTCCAGTCTCTTCAACATTTTAAAGTTGAATTCACCCTACCGATCCCTGATTTTCATGAGCTTTCGACTATCATCTAGGCAAGCCTGGGAATCTTTTTGCAATCCTTCAATGAGTTTCATCATATGTCCTTCCTTATCCTTCTCTTTTCCATGCCCATTGGAGTTCAATCCTTCCACTTCCACATTGACATCCCTTCCTTCTCATTCGTCCTCTATTTTGGGGGCAATCTGCACCTTTTCCCACTCCATACTAGGCGTTGGTTAACTAGATTTCTGACTCTTCGTTGAAATTTGCACACGCATTGTGCAATTCAATTCGAAGTTTGTTAGGCCATTAAAACTTCATGAACAATACACAACATTTATAAGCTAATACGAACAAGTACAAAAGATGTTTCGATTCAAATAAGTTTTCTGAGCTCTCATTCGGCTCTGCAAATTCCATGTGATGCAGGTATGGCTCCCTTCTCGCTAGTGTCTGCTATGCATGACCGTATTCTAGGGCTAAGTGCTAGAACTTCTTCACTACTCACACCTTCGTGAGTTATGGCGTCCAACCCTGGAACCTCCCTTTCATGAAACCCTGAGAAGCGATGTTGACTTTTCTCCTCGCGTTCTCACTACTCACGACTTCACGAGTTTCAATGTCGAGCTCCCGTGCTCTTATCTCGCGAATCCCTGAAATCATGAATTACTTTATTCTCCGACCCACAACACAATTGTCTCCCTTCACCACCGTGGCACGTGGTACGTTCAGGAGGGTCCACGTCACCTTCGGTGACATCATCGGATCCCACCACTCTCACCTATCTTCTCAAAGCACTGGCACATGGTACGCATTCATGTACCCACGTCCATTCCAAGCAAGGAATCCAACGGTCAAATACCCTCCCCAGATCAATGGAATATATCTTTTCGGCATTTCAAGGTTTTGGGCATTGGGAGTTCGTGCACCCCACATCTTGAACCTCCATCTGCTGAAATCCCAAAATCATTGTTTACTAGACTACTTGATCCAACGGTCAAGTTCTTCTCCCCATTATCTATGGTGTAGATATTTTCGGCATTTTGAGGTTTCAGGCATCGGGAGTTTGTGCACTCCACATCTCGAACCTCCATCTGCCGAAATCCCAAAATCTATGGTTTACTCCTTCATGTATCGGGATTCGCACACTCCTGTGCAAATCAAAAGGAATTTAAACCCTGCACACACTCTCCAGATCTGACGATCACGAGGGTTCACCTTCCCTCCCGAGTAGATCCTAAGGTTCTAACACTATTGGTGTGGAGACTTATCTCCCCGTGGCCATAGACCACACCGACTGCAGTTTCACACGCCGCTAAACCTCCTGATCTTAAAAATCATCAAGTAACTCCTTGACACTTCGAAGCAAACCAAGGTCTGAAATTGGCCTTCCAGACCCAATTTCCCTCGCACTCTTAGTCCATAGACCAAAACACTAGCCCATCTAGGCGCAGTGTCGAAACCTTGGCTCTGATACCAAACTGTAGCGCACCTTTTCAACTACCATAGCTTAATCGCTCTTAAAAGGATACTATAACACCACTTGGTACATAACTCATACAGGCATTATATAATAACATGCATTTAATCAAGAGGTTCAATTATACTCAGAGTAAACATAAGATTTTCTGCTATAATTAACAATCAATAGCATTTAACATTAATTCATACACACAACGGAATTCATGATAACATAAGCAGCACAGTCATGCAAAACATGATTAAAGCATAATCAGATACTTATCTTTNTAGACTGCACTGCTCATTAGCTCAGCAGTGGGTCACCCCCAAGCTGGGACTAAGCTCCACCCCAAGGCAAGGAATCCTAGGCTAGGCTGAGGTTACAGGGAAAACAACACAGAAAATCTGGAAGGATTCTTCCCAAGATTCCATCTTACGCCCACTATTACCAGACTCTCATTCCCCACATTCCTGTTCCCCCCGGGAGTATACACCTTCATAAGCACAGTCCATCAGTGCTAACCTCCCTCTCTGGGTCTCGAAAACAGGCCAGATCAGGAAGTCTCAGAGCCCAAAGCTGGTGCTGGACACTCTCTCGAAGAAACCTCTTCCAACAACAACCACCTCCCTCACCTAGAGAGAGATCACACACAGGCTCAATCACAACTCGCTCTGGCCATCAAGCCACACGCAGTCTAGCTCTGCATGGTCACCATAGCCAATCGAAGATACAAACACAGCCTCTCAAATAGGCTCAACAATGGCTCGAGGCCTCACAGTGATGGTTCACGGGAATGCATGATGAGTAATTCCCGCAGGGGTCGGCACAGACTCCACGACTCAAAACGGAGGTGAAACCGGCTCTTCAGAAACAAACACAGGATTCTCGGCTCAGAGAATAGACGTGTACACAGATTTACAGAGCCAAACATAGGCTTTCCAACTGGTTCAACAATGGAGGAATGGTTCAGGGTCACTACTTCAGAACAGAGCCTCCATGCATGGGTTCGATCAGTCAGACAAAGGATGCACACGAATTATCAAAGACAACACGATATTTTCGACTCTCAGGAATGCAAGAGGATTTCTCTGCAAGAGTTGGGTTGGTCGTACTATCTAGGGCTCCATACGCGTTCTAGAAATTGGGTAGAATGGAGGAGGAATCCTTCGCATGGCCCATCTTGGCCATTTTATTCGCATGGGTCGGGGCTTACACTTGTCACCCATGGAACTGCATGCGTTCCACCATCACGCATCACCCTTGTACGTCCTCCCCTTTCCAGAAACTTAGGATAAAACATAAAATGTACATGTCTTTTTGGGATAATATTAAAATAGTATTCCCAGGCTTAATCCCCCTAGGCTTAGACCCTTTCCCACCTTCCAGCCCCTAATTCCTTGCCTTCTCTATGGATTCTTGGTCCCCCTTCACTCATTCATCGTGGTCGGTCTACCCATGGTGGTGTTAATATTTTATTAATGTGTTGCATACATTCAGGTACAAAATCAGGCCCTTGGTCTCCAACCCTTAGGCTCCCTAGCCTAACAAATACATAAGCCACCAGCTTATAAAAACTTGGCTCACCAGCCTATAAAACATAATTACAATTTCTTTCAGAACATGGTTTGAAACGGGGCTTGACCTTGGGGACACTACATGAGGGGTTAGGTCCCTAACATGTCCGCCCCCTTAAAGAAAGTTTTTTCCTCAAGGATTGAGATGAGGAAATTGTTGCATAATGGTAGTTGGTTCCCAAGTGGCATCTGCTGGAGTTGTATCTTTCCACTGGAGTAAAACTTCCTTGATGGTGTGATGCCACAAAAAAACACTCACGCTGGTCTAAAACTACTTGTGGATGTAACCAAATGGATCCTTCTTCATCCAACTCGGGAAGGTTGGTTTGAGTTTGGCACTTAGTTCCAATCACCTTCTTTAAGAAGGAAACATGAAAAGAAGGATGGAGCTTAGAATGACTGGGCAAAGCTAACCAATAGGCCACTTGTCCCACACGCTTGATAATGGTATAAGGACCATAAACTTTGGGTGCCAATTTCTGACAATGGTCAGCCTTGAGGAAATTTTGATTATAAGGTTGGAGTCGAAGAAACACTTAATCTCCTTTTGCAAATTGATGTTCAGAGCGACCTTGATCTGCTTGTTGCTTCATGCGATTCTGGGCCATGACCAAATTCTATTTCAGGGTATGGAGAATAGCCTCTCTAACTTTAAACATTTGGTAAACCGCCTGGACCTTCGAGACACCTGGAAGTTATGATAGACTTGAAGTTGGATTTTGTCCATATACTGCTTCAAAAGGAGTCATGCAGGTAGCCCTATGGTAAGAAGTGTCGTACCACCATTCAGCTAGTGGTAAGCATTGAGCCCACTGATTTTTCCTTTCCGATGAAAAACACCTCAAATATGTTTCCAAACACTTTTTGACAACTTCAATTTGACCCTCAGTCTAGGGAGGATAAGTTGTGATGAGATGCAATTGGGTGCCTTGTAGCTTGAATAGTTCTTGCCAAAAATTTCTGTTGAAAGTGGAGTCTCTATAAAAAATAATAGAATGAGGCATGCCATGAAGCTTGAAGACCTAATCCATGAAAAGTTGAGCCGCAGTGGAGGTTGTAAATGGGTGTTGAAGAGCATAGAAATGAGCATACTTGGAAAGACGATCAACTACCACCATGATGATTGATTTATTGCTTGATTTAGGTAATCCCACAATAAAATCCATAGAGATATCCCTCCAAATTGCAGGTAGAATCAAAAGTGGTTGTGGTGTGCCAGGAGATTTGACGGTTTCTCCCTTGTTGTGTTGACAAACATCACATTCTGCCAAAAAATTGTGAACGACTTGTTTCATACCATCCCAGAAAAAAGAATGTTTGACCCTATCATAGGTTTTGGTAAACTCTGAGTGCCTAGCGGTGGGTATAGCATGAAGCTCATAAAGTACAGTGGATTTAAGTTGGGATTGAGAACTGAAATACAAATGGCCTTTGTATCGAAGCTCATCATTTTTCCAAGAGTACCATGGGGAAACTAGAGAATTAGCCTGGAATTTTTGTATCAGATGCAATTTTTTGGGACTGTGTAGCCATTCCTCGCAAACATCTTGGAGCCAATATGGTACAATGAAGGAGAGGGAAAAAAGGGACCCTTCATCTTCATATTTTCTGGAAAGTGCATTAGCAACCACATTGTCTTTTCCTTTCTTGTAAATGATCTCATAATCATATCCAAAGAGCTTAGTCACCCATTTTTGGTGCTCTAGGGAGGAAAGGCGTTGTTCCAGAAAATACTTGAGGCTTTGATGATCTATCTTAATTTGGAAGTGCTACCCCAATAGATAAGGATGCCAAATATCCACTGCATGGAGAATAGCCAACATTTCCTTTTCATATATTGATTTGCCCAAATTTCAATCTGACAATTGTTTTTTGGTAAAGGCCAAAGGCTGACCCTCTTGCATAAGGACGGTGTCAATTCCTTTCCTGGAGGAATCACATTCAAAGACAAAGGTATTTGTGAAATAAATAAGGACCAGGACTGGAGTGGTGCACATGGTCACCTTCAAGGTTTGAAAGGCCGGAGTAGCTACTGGATTCCAAGTGAAAGAATTATTTTTAAGGAGAGCAGTGAGAGGTGCCGCAACTTTCCATAATTCTTAACAAACTTGCGATAGTAACCTGCTAAATCGAGAAATCCATGCAATATTTTGAGAGTCTTTGGGCGAGGCCAATCCTGCATAGCTTCAATCATTTTAGGAGCTAACCTGACACTGGCCTTGCCAACAAGATGACCCAAGTACTCGACTTCTGAGGTGCCAAAAGCATATTTAGATTGTTTGAGGAGAAGTTGGTGTTGAGAGAGTAGATGTAGAACTCAATCCACATGAGAAAGATGGGTTGTCCAGGTTTTACTATAGATGAGGATATCATCAAAGAAAACTAAGACAAAATGACAGAGAAAAGGACAGAAGACATGATTCATGAGGCTTTCGAAAGTGGAGGGAGCATTACATAAGCCAAAGGGCATGACCAAAAACTCATAGTGGCCCTCATGAGTTCGAAATGAAGTCTTAGGAATGTTCACCTCATTCATAAGTATTTGGTGGTAGCCAGAATGAAGATCGAGTTTAGTAAAGAATTGGGCATCGCTCAATTCATCCAAGAGGTCATCAATGACAGGAGTGGGAAATTTGTCTTTAATGGTGAGTTTGTTGAGGGCGTGAAAGTTAGAACACATGCACCAAGAACATTTTTTATTAAGGACCATGACCATAAGAGAAGAGTAGGGGCTCGTTCTAGGATGAATAACACCTGCATTGAGCATTTCTTGAACAATTTTCTCAATTTCATTTTTTTGGGAAAAGGGATGATGATAGGGACGGATATTGGGAGGAAGGTTGTCAGAGACAAAGGGAATGGAATGATCATGAACACCATGGGAAGGAGAGAGGCCCTGGGGAGTGGAAAAAACAACTTGATGTTTCGAGAGGATGGATTAGAGGTCATGTGGAACAGAGGGTGTCTTAGTGGCTTGGATGGCATGGAGTTGTGCAATAATGCCAGAATGACCTTTTTTTAGAAGTTTTTCCATGCAATGGGAACTCGTGATCTCCAACAAACCGACGATGATGCATTGGAACTGATATTGTCGGCAATCCTAGTGGAATTGCATGGTTAATTCATTAAAATCCATGAGAATGGGACCCAAAGTCCTTAGCCATTATGCACCCAACACAATTTCACAACCACCCATGTCGATAGAAAAAATATTAGATTTCATGTGGTACTAACCAATTTGGAGACACACATTTTCACAACGCCCTCCACATTTCACGGACCTGCAATTGGAAATCATGATTTGGAAATTATTGACGGAACATATATAGTAATTAGTTTCTTGGGCAATGCGGCGATGAATAAAATTATGGGTTCTTCCACTATCCACAAGAATGATGACCTTCTGATGCTTAATGTAACCAATTAGCTTGAGGGTTTGGGGAGCAGAGAAGCCAACGAGAGCATTCAGGGAAATGGCCGGTTCAACTTCGGGAGGGTCGGAGGGAGGAGTCATGTCATTGGGTTCATGGGATGTAGCCACAAGGGGATCCTCAACATCGTCTTCTGAAACATTCTCCAAGATGGCCATACAAATATTTTGTTCCTTACACTTGTTCCTAGGAAAATATTTGTCATCACAATTATAACAAAGGCCTTTGAGTTGGCGTTCAACCATTTCTACCCTGGTCAATTTCTAGATCTTTAGTGGATTAGAAGGAGTAGTAGGAATGAATGGTTTAGTGTGAGGAATAAAGGATTGTTTTCGGGTTTGAGAAGAGACAACTTGTTGTTCTTCCTTAGATCTTTTAGTAGATTCCACCCAAATCTGAGGCCTAGCCATGAGAACATGGGCACAAATCTCATCCTTGAGGCCACTGATAAAACATTCCCGAAAAAAATCATCAGACATGCCCTTTGTATGGAAAACCAATCGCTCAAAAGAGGCTATAAAGTCTTCCACTATGCCAAATTGTTTCAACTTTTTCAAACGGCCTAAATGGTTGGTTTCATTGTCAAAGTATTCATAAATCTCTGCCACAAATTGTGTCCAAGCCACATACCCTTGGTGGACATTTTTTCTCCATTGCCAATGTTCTTGATCTAGATGGAGAACACCATACCAGAATTTGGCCAACTCATCTATAATGCCATACAAAGAGAAATAATGTTCCATTTGAGTTACCCAGCTAGTGGGATCCGAACCATAAAAAATTTTCACATCCACACGTGGAAGGGATAGGTCACGTTGAAAGTGATGGGGGTGAAAATTATGGGAATGAGAGGAAGTTTCACCTTTAGGTTGCAAATGTGGGTAGGATGGGTCAGAGGAGAGAAGATTTGCAGGGATATGAATCTTGGCATATATCATCATACTGAAGGAGGAAAATTGGGTATTGAAGGATGCAAGTTGGTTAGCAAGGTCTTGTTTGAGGTCCTGTTTGCGGTCCTCCATTTTGGTGTCGATGGAGGAATGCATGTTTTTATTGATGGTGGAAACATTGGCACTAAGTTGTCTCACTTCTTGTTGTGTCTCTATGAAATTAGAGTGCAAGGAATTGAAGCGAGCTTCCAAGTCTTGGCTACAGGTGTGGGCCATGATGAAGAGGGAGAATTACAAGGCGCAGGTGGGACCACACAAAAAATGGGTTATGGGTGAAGTGTATCACGACGATGAGGAGAATCTAATGGGGTAAAGCCCAAATAAGGGTGTTGTAAGGGGGTCAGGTCCACGAGAAATTTTTTTTTTCTAAAGAATGTTAGGTATGATGACGATAAGGGAAAATAGAGGAATCGAATGGGATAGGTCTCAAATAATGGTGCTTCTTTTTTTTTTAACTCCTGAGGAGTTATAATCCGATATGAAGAATATTGTAGTGACTAAATTCCCAAATTCTTAACAGGAATAAATGTGTAGTAATTTCGCAACCCGAATGCAAGAGACACAGTTGCATGGCAATAGATCTTGTCTGTTATATTTTTTTTGGTTTCTGTCCCAAGGGTTAGGGTATTCAAGGGTTCTACAGACAAGGGTTTTCTCTGTGCTATATCTCTCTGATATATGTGTGGGGTCCAACAATAGTACTCAACCTGATATCTCAGGGAAATAACAAAGGAGGCTAGACTGTGCCCTTAGCCATACTACCTGACTACCCATGTACTAGAGAGTATCTTCCTAAGTGTTGTTCTCGGTGGAACTATAGCAGTCAGGCGGATGATCGAATTATCTATGGAGGTATTCATGATATCTAGGCCGATCCATATAAATGTGTTGTCTGATGCACTACCACTCGAAGGGGTACCAACAAGGATTACAAGGGTGGCCAAAATATGTGCTCTTAGGTACCACTTGTATTTCCTGCATGAATGAATCTGTGGTCGTGGGTTTATGCTTGTAACGACAAATCTCTGTAGCTTTAAGATGTCGAAATACGTCTCTACCCTGAAAAAACAATTAACCCACAAATTTATGCCAAGGAAGGTGCTCTGATACCACTTGTAGTATTCCAGATATAAAATAGAATACAAAACATAAATAATTATCTAGAAATGGTAGATAAACAATTATATAACCAGAACAATACTAGAATAATACCAGAATAACACTAGAAAGAGAAATTTGATACCTGAGAGCAATGTTCACTTGCCTCTTCGAGGGGGAAATCTCCAGCAGAGCAGAGATCTATTACAATAATATTCAAGACAAATATTCTCATACCCTCGACTCCTATTTATACTAAATATGTCTACCCAAAAGAAAAATCTAGAGGAAGATCCTTCTAGAAGTGGAAGCTTCTATTAGGTTTTCTTACATTTGACTTATTCTTCCTTATTGCTAGGCCTTATTAATATTGGCCTTTATTACATGGAAATATATTATTCTACCTACGTGAGGGGTTAGGTCCCTAACAATATTGATTCACCCCCCCCCCTTCTCAGCATCGGTGAATATTCCAACAATTGGTATTAGAGCAGTTCCTTCAAGAAGCAGTCTAACCATTGGAAGTTAAATCATGGATAATAGATACACATATAATGGAATACCAATATTTGATGGTCAGAATGGTAAACATTATGAGAATATAAGTATGAAAAAAAAATTACAGTCATATGGATTTTGTTTTTGGCACTCAGTTGTGAAAGGATACACCACTGCAAAAAAACCGAAGACTGCAGTCAAGAAGGAATTGAAAAACAAAAACAAAATAGCAATGGATTTCATCCTGGAAGTATTACCTAATTCAGTGAAAGACATAGTGGGACAATGTTCATCAACCAAAGAGATTTGGGATAAACTACATAATATCTACTATAAGGAAACTCCTCTTATCACAGAGCCAGGTCATGTTGATAAAAAAGATATTGAGACAGAACAAGAAGAAAGATGATCATCATTTTGGACAGATCCAGAAGAACAAGATTGTGAAGAAGACATAGTGGACTTTGAGGCTGAACTAATCGATGCTTCAAGTGAGCTAAGAAAGGAAAGGAGGGAAAACAAGTCTCTCAAAGAAGAGTTGATCAAGCTAAAGAAAGGTTTTGAATAATTCAAGCAGGTTATCATAAATATAAATCTCAACTGGAAGAAGCCAAAGCGATTGAAGAAACTCTCAAGGATCATTGAAAGAGAAACAACGTTTGGAAGCTAAAATAATATCACAAAGAAAGGAAGAAGAGAAGAGAGAAGAAATTTTGACAAGTCATCTTAAAGAAAAATATGCGGACTTAAACAAGATTGAAGTAGAATTTAGTCAACAAGAAAGAAGAATTGAAGAAGAAATCATCTACTTCAAGATCCAACTTGAAGAAGCAAAGAGAATGGAAGAAGTTATGAAGACCCAAATGATGGAAAAGAAAGAAGTTTGTGAGAAGATTGTGAGAAGCTTGAAGAAGAAGTCGTTACATCAAGGGTTGAAGTTGACGAGCTCAACAAGAACTTGAAGAGCTCTTAAGTACTAGAAGATATTATATTCTTTCAAAGGTCACCATTAAGTAAAACAAGTCTTGGATACACTTGTGAGGCCTCGTGTAAATAAGATGCAAATACCAATCGCAACAAGAATGTCAAAGAGAGAGGAAGCTCCACACAACCAGTAATGAAAGTTGAACAAAAGTATTCCAAGTTTCTGGAAAAGAAGAATGAAAAGAAGGCTAAAAATTATGCAGACACTCTTAAAAAAAGGAATTATGGTCAGCAAGAGTCAAAGAGAAATGAATGCAGAAGAGACATATTTCAAAGAAGACCCTTTACCTCCAAGTATCAAAGAACCTTTAATTAGTGCGAAGGAAAGAATAGAAAACATATCACAATTATCCAAGGCATGAATTCAAAAGGACTACATCACAAAGAAGATCATTCATATCTAGGTATCAAAGTTTCTTCTATGTTTATTGTTTTACTTGTAATAAATTTGGACATTAGAATGCATATTGCAAAGCTTATGGAAGAAATATTCAAGAAAGAAATGTTTATGTGGCTCCACACAATATTGAATGCTACAAATGTCACAACTATGGACACATAGCTCATGATTGTAGAGCATGATGGATACTTCCATAAAATAAAACATTGATATCATGTACATGAAGGTTTGGAGAAGAGAGAAAGAACAAAAAGAGAAGGTGAATGAAGAGGAGGTGAATGAAGGGTACATGAATGAAGTTCTCCTAGAAATCATACTATCGAAATTTCCAGTAGTACAAGATCATGATAAATCTACAAATGAAGAGGAAGATGACTCCACAACAGAGTGACTTCAGCCATTTTTCTAAGCCATCTGTCTAGGAGACTCCCAATAATGTGAATATTGAAGAGGGGGTATCTAAGCAGAAGTTAAAATTGAAGAACTATCTTTTTGTCAGTCTGAAGTGTTTGAAGTTTCTAGGAAAGAATATTCAGAATGACAGAAGTGAATAATATCTCATGACATATTGATTTATTAAGAAGTATTTTTTATCCCCATGAAGACTTGTAAAGTTTCATTTGAAGACAAAGAAGACTAGTAGACATATTTGACTCAGATTGAAAACTAGGAATACACAATTATCAGTGTTAAAGTTTCTGCTATTATTAGGTTACTCTCAATTTACTAGATAACAATAGCATAGACAGGATCACTGAGAGAAACACAATCACAAGAGTACACAAGCATTTATCTTGGGAAACCCTCAAGGGGAAGAAATCCCAACAAAACTTTCTTAATATAGATAGCTAATACAATGCCAAGATAATGAACTAGACAACAGAGAATATCCAACACTGAGCAACACGCCTCTCTCTCTTCCTTCTTCCGGCAACCGACAACTGCAGCTTCCTTCAAAACTTGCTCACTAGATGAGTGAGTTGAGTGTGTGTCTAAATGAGGTGTTGGCCTCTCTTATTTATACAATTATGGCACGTGTGGAAGTGTCTCTTCATTGGCAGGGTTGACTTCTTCTTCTGGGTGGTTATAACCACCTTTAATGTATTCTAGTGCCTTAATATATTCTGTGGCCGACTTATTATTTAGCCTATTACAATTAGGGTTTGACCAATCCGCAAAAGGGGATTTGGTCATTTACAATACCCGACATGATCAATCCACAAAAGGGGATTGATCTAATCAATAATAAATATATTTTATCTTTATCCACAAAAGGGGATAAGAATATTCTTTGTAGTTACACAATATTTTAACACTGCCTCTTAACAAGAAGAATATTCTTTATCTTTTGGCAAGTCACTGGATGTCGACATCAACTAGGTAGCAACATCCACTGGATAACATCATCAACTGGGCAACATCATCAACTAGGTAATAATCATTAACTGGATAACTGGAGGCATCCACTTGGTCATCTGGCATCATGATCATTGATTGGCATATCTATAAATCATTGGAAGTTTTGTTCTCTTTATCTTTGCACATAAGATACTCTTTCTTCTTTTCACACATAAAATATCTTATCTTCACACAGAAAATGTCCTATGTTTTTTTCCATTCCTTTTATGTTCTCCCTTCTCTTGTAGTCATCTATCTCACCCATCCACTAGGGAGGACTACTACCACAGCTTCACTCCTAGTCATCCCACATGAACTATAGAAGCTAAGATGCTAGCTTGGGCAAGACTAGACTCCCTTTCCATGATCCACGCAGGATCATGACACAAACCTCAAGAGCCAACTAACCATTCCACATGGTCAAGGTTTGTGTTCCAGGATACTCAATCCTTGGCTAGAGGAGAGTATCTGCATGTTGCCCCTTGGAGAAACATCCACATTCCTCTCTACAAGGGTGGTCACACCACTCTCTACGAGGGTATTCTAGCATGTCCATAGAGTATCCAAAGCTCAACACTTGGACAGAGGCCAACCTTGGAAAATTTCTCATTCCCCTTCTCTACGAAGGTCTCTTCCTTCTCTACGAAGGTCTCTTCCTTCTCTACGAAGATCTACCTGTGGGATTGCTCATTCCTTCTCTATGAAGGTATTTTCTCTTTCTCCTTCTCTACGAAGGTCTAGCTATGGGATCTAAAAAAATATATTGTGGTCCAAAGCCTTTCCATGGTATAATACCATGCTACCCATTTGTTGGGCACCATCCATCTATTGGATAGCTTTCATCTTGATCAAAATATCTGGGCACCATCCATCTACTTTTCTAACTGCATGAAATCATGATCCTTCATTTCGATCTCGGAGACATAGCTCCCTCTTGCACCAAGATAATAGCTTCTAATCATCATCTTTGAAGTTTTCTTCTGTGATATCCTGGGTGCCTTCTTGAGTTTGAATATTTATTTCTTTTTGTCTTCATATTGGATCAAACTGCTCCCTCTGCATCTATAAAAATGGTACTGGAGAAACCTATAGTTACCTGCATCTCATCCACTATATCTGAGTATCCATCATTTTCTTCATCTTGAATATTTATGTTCTACATCTTTAGTAGCCTCCTGCTCCTATATAAGTATTGGATATTGTCTGGTCTTTGCTGATTGACACCATATCATATGTCCTTCTCATGTTGTCTAAATTATGCAAGTCACGGCATAATTTCTTTCTTCTGAGACTTGTAAACTTACTTACAACATGCTTTCTTTGTCACTCTCATGAGTGATCATAGCTAAAATAAACATTTTATCTCTTTCTTCATCCTCTTATTTGATACTTCCTTCATAAGTCTGCATAGACACTGAAATAAAACAAGGTTAATTAACATTCTCACAAAAATCTAACTTGTAATGATAAAGTATTAAAGTAAACAAGATACTAAAAATAAATATGAATACTTATCTTTTGTTTTTGTGTGGGGAGGCTCCATGCACTCCATCATTTGCTATCAACTATCTTCAACTTAAAGTACATAATCCTTAATTTCTACTAAATATTTCTTTGGGGGAGGAGATTCCTCTTCCTCTACCACATGTGCTTGATGCTTTCTTTTCCCTTTTCCTTGAGGATAGTCATAGGAAAAGTGTCCCAACTTTTGGTAGTTGTAGCATCTAATCTTTGAACCATCTCTCTTCTTATATGGAACTCTTACAGAGTTAGATTATTTATTGTTCCTCCTAAAAGGAACTTCTTTTGTTCTTTTGAACTGTAAGAGCTTCCTCTTCGTCAACAATTAATCTCTTATGTTGGTCTGCAAGTCTAGATTCTTTGTGTGTGCAATCTTCCCATAACTTATCAAACTTGGGTAACTTGCTTCTTGCACACACTCCTTGTACAAAGGGAACCCAAAATGTTGGAAACCCATTTAGGGTTGTGGTTACAAGTTCTTTGTCACTAATGGCATATCCAATATCTGCAAGATGATCTCTGATCTGAGAAACTCTCATAAGATAGGATGTGACAAATTCTGAGTTGTCCATCTTCATATTATGAAGCTGATTTCTTAAGGTAAGATTCCGGCTAATGTATTTTCTTTCATATAACATGTTGAGTGCTTCATACATTTTCCTTGTTGTCTGTAGTTCGGATATATGAGGGATCAAGTGATCCTTTACTGAATATGACATGATTCTATTTTCTTTCTTTTCATTCTTCTTATGCTTGGTCTTTTCCTCTTCTTCATCTGGTTCTGATACACCCACTGTAACATGTTCTAGGAGATCATTCTCATCTAGGATCATCTGCAACCTATGCTTCCAAGATCTGAAGTTTCTAGATCCTTCTAGTATGTCTTCTACCCTCATGCTGGTAGTCATTATTTCCTGCAGTAGAAAGAATCCTAGCCCTCCAGGCTATAGAAATAATAAAAAATCAAATTTCTTGGATCTGAAAACTGAACTCACCAAAAGATGCGCTAGACTGAGGCGAGTATCCTGGTGTGTTTAGATTTTATAAAATCTAACTTTTACCCCTTCAAACTTAATTTGCGGATTTCTGGACTGGTGCTTCTCGTTTTCTGGTACTCTGTTACTTCTGGTACTTCTAGTACTCTGGTTTTCTTGTACTTCTAGTACTCTGGTTTTCTGGTACTTCTTGTACTTTGTGAAAACTAGGGTTTCACTTTCCGGGAGATCTAGCCACTGTAAATGTGCGTTGAATATTCCAAAATGTTCCTTGAGGTAGGGCGCACCTTTCTAGATGTATTTGGGGCTGAAAACCCTCTTCAATAAAAATCCCTAATTTTCATGTATGACAACAATGATGTTTTTATTTTTCCTGTGAAAGATGCTCTCTTCAGCGTAGATCTGATACCATGTTAAAGTTTCTTCTATTATTAGGTTACTTTCAATTTACTAGATAATAATATCATAGATAGGATCACTAAGAGAAACACAATCACAAGAGTACACAAGAATTTATCCTGGGAAACCCTCAAGGGGAAGAAAACCCAGCAAAACTTCCTTAATATAGGTAGCCAATACAATGCTAAGATAATGAACCAGACAACAGAGAATATCCAACATTGAGCAACACACCTCTCTCTCTTCCTTCTTCCGGCAACTGACGACTGCAGCTTCCTTCAAAACTTGCGCACTAGATGAGTGAGTTGAGTGTGTGTCTAAATGACTCCTTGGCCTCTCTTATTTATACAATTATGGCACGTGTGGAAGTGTCTCTTCACTGGCAGGGCCGACTTCTTCTTCTGGGTGGTTATAACCACCTTTAATATA
>JASDQU010243550.1:41210-64984 GCA_032191745.1 Picea mariana
GTGGGGTGATTTAAAAAAAAAAATTGCTTTCTCATGTCCCAAAAATGTCTTGAGACATCTCTTATTAAATAATTGACCTTAAGTCAAATGGAAGTAGTTGGAGTTGTTACAATGAGGAAGAAATTTAAATCTTATAAATGATACGCCTATTTTATCTTCAGTCACATAAGAAACACATGTTAATTTTATAAATGATATGTATATATTTATCTTTAATCGTATAAAATATAGATGATAAATGGAATTTGATTTGTATACTGTTGTGGATATTTATTTTATGTATTTTATAGTGGGTCTTTTGATAATAGGTGGTAAATTAGTGATCGTGGAAATAATTGACCATCGTTCCAAATATGGTCACTTTTGTGTCCTACTACACTCATTTACACCTTTCATAGTTGCCCAAGTTTTCATGTATCAAATATTTAAGTTACATGGTATGCCCACTTCCATTGTGTCAAAGTGTGGCCCCACATTTACTAGAAAAATTGGGATGTTTCACTYGAACAATGCATCACAACAGATCTTACAAGTTTATGMAAAYTCTTTGTTATGCAATGTTTTATTTAAGATTTAATCTTACTAACTTAGCACATCAAACRATGAAATATGTTGAGATTAAAACTAAACAAATACTACGCCATCCACACAATCAACACAAGATGTACCTTAGGAAACCCAATATGGGAAAACTAGTGAGGTGYRAATTACGCCTTTCTCTTTTCTTGTCATTTATGGAAWGCAAATACAAAGAAAGGTGAACTCACTATGGAGATGCCATGGACATTGTGCCCTATATCATTTCTATATGGTCTCTACTTCTTTTKTTTTGCTCCAATATTCCACTTCTTACTCTACTCAACTATGAAATATTAAATCAATACAACAYGAATGTAACCCCTTCCTTTCCTAGTGGCCCAATATCTAACATTGTCATGATGTAATKCCCCTCTTGCATGAACTTGTCAACCATATTTAGACATGACCTCTTGGTTATTTTTTTTATGTGTGYRTGTATTTGATTTAGATAAGGAGGAATCCTATATGATGTTTTGGACATATTATTGATTATATTCTACATGTGTATATATATTGTTATCTATGGATATCGATATGTTGTGAAGAATTATATTTTTTGTGATGAAATGATGTGGTATGATTGATTTGTGGATGGTTTATTATGTGGATTTGTGACTTGTATTTTTCTAATATTTGTTCTTGGACAATTAATAACTATATCAAAAAAATTACTAATGTTGTGAATCAATGAACTGGTATGAGTGTGGCAGGGGAGCATGGCACTTGGCAATATGACATGTGGAAGGAAATGCATGTTGAGATAACAAAGTTATTCAACTTATATGCAAGTGTTTGTGTATGCACAGGCCACAGAGTGAGGCCTTGCCAACTCACCAACATATGGGTGTGGACTCACAACCATGTCTTGACAAAATTGTTGAGTCTTTAATGGTAAAATATACGAAAGGTGCCTATGTTGTGGAGACAAGGACGAGTAATCTATATTTCTCTATTATGATAATGAGTTTGTATTGCAAGGGTTTGGAATCCTTACTCTTCAACAATTAGCTTTCAGATTCCACCCTAAGCAGGGTAATTACAATGACCCCTAATTTATTAAGAGAAGAGACTATTTACCCACTTGGGAGGGGTACTTTTAAACAACTTTATTACACACATACACACAATGAATCAAAATAAAATAATGGGAAGGGGCACTGTGTATCCCATGCATAATAGAGTTTTTGATTTTATAAGAAAATATAAAAAAAAGGTTTTTGAATGAGAGGGTGTTGCATATGGTATCAAAATTGGTTTCAGCACTAGCCCTTAAGGTTGCTTACTTACTATAAGATTCATTGGGTGAATGTTGGTATACTTTTGGAGTAAGAATAGGATAATGTTTTGATTGTCCATGTAGATGCAATATGGTGAGGCATTTTACCCCCTGACATCTAGGGGCAACTAGAGGATATTTTTCTATCCTGGTCCTTATCAAATACAATAGTTCCACAAATGAGATTCATGGTTCTCCACAAATAGTTTACCGAAGATTATTCCCACATTTGATCAACACACTCACATTTGATTAAGGTTCTTGACATACATGGGGTACATTATTTCATTGCTTCATATTGGATGTTAATGCCTTATGTACTGCTTCTCATGAAAGTAGTGGTCATTTTTTGAGTTAGATAATGGATCATGATGATATAAATTTGTGCCCTTTGCCTTGTTTCACTTTGGTGACCATCGTCTTCTTCCAGATAATTTTTTTCACCCTTGGGTTAAGATGTACTATTGGGGGGCTTTGGGAGGTATAGCATGTCCATATCCCAATCCATACTTAACACTCTCCACCCTTCCCAATCTCCATTGTCTAGCTCATGGGTTGGTTTCCATATGTCACACAAAATGGTTCATGTTTCATAGTCCCACGAGAACAAATGAAAAAAGAGAAAGAAAAGAAAAGTAAAAAAAACAAAAGAAATAAAGAATGAGAAATTGTTACGTACTCGTCGCTAACAAACCTAAAAGGATTTTCTTGGAAACCAAACTACAATGTACCCATCGACCTGGATACCTCTAAATTCTCCTTCTTGGGCAAATTACGAATTAATGTTACCATTCTTTAAATTAGGAAACATGATACATGCACATCCAATTAACAAGAACATGCTAATATAAAATAAAAGAATAATAGACTATGCATAAAATTAACAACAAACATGCCTGATATAAACATATATTAGAAATAATAAATACGCAATGGAATACAAATTATAGAGAAAACATCGATAACACTTATCTTTAAATAAATCATTCACCAAATGGTTGTAGACGTCGAATTTTCCACCCAACTATAGACACTTCTATTCCAGATATCAAAAAAATGTCACCCCCGAGCCATGGTTATGAATCCACAAGGACAGGTCCTAGGATGACTCTAAAACACACAACAATTATCTATCAAGCTCTCGCGGTTTTCCCAACCACATAGAAATCCTAGTTTACCATCTCTCTTCTCCTTTAGTCTACACAACCCAAAGAAATGAACCCCTTTCTCTGCAATACAGTCCCTTAGGTTGTTCCACTTCTGTTCTAGGGCTCTAGTGTTACTAGTCAAGAAATATGTGTTAGGGACCTAACCCCTCATGTAGGTAGAATGATATATTTCGATGTAATAAAGGTTCTCGTTATATTGTTTTTCATATTCCATTTATAGCTATTTATTTATGTTTTGCATATTGTTTTATATATGGAATATTACAAGTGGTATCAGAGCACCTTCCTCGGCAAAAAATTGTGGGTTAAGTTTTTTTCAGGGTAGAGATGTATTCTGACATCTTTAAGCTACAAAGATCTGTCATTACATGCATAAAACCACGGTAGGGGATTCATACATGTAGGAAATACAAGTTGTACTTAAGTGCGCATCTATTGGCCACCCTTGTAACCCTTGTTGGTACCTCTTCGAGTGGTAGTGCCTCAGACAACACCTGTATACAAATAGACCTATATTTCCTGAAGCCCTCTATAGATAAATCAATCGACCTCCTGACTGCTATAGTTCCACTGAGAATAACACTCGAGAAGATACTCTCTATTACCTGGGTAGTCGGGTAGTACGGCTAAGGGAACGGTACAACCTCCTTAGTTGGTGCCCTGAGATATTGGGTCGAGTAGTACTGTTGGACCCCACATGTATATCAAAGAGCTATAGCACAGGGAAAACCCTTGTCTGTAGAACCCTTGAATACCTAACCTTTGGGGACGGAAACAAAAAACAAAACATACAAGATCTATTACCGTGCAACTGTGTCTCCTACATTCGAGTTGCCAAATTACTATGCATTTCTTCCTGATTAAGAATTTGGGCATTTCATCACTGCAGTATTCTTGAGATCAGAGTATAATTCCACAGGTGTAAAAAAAAAAAAAAGATTGGATTCTGTTGGCACCATTATTTGAGACCTATTCCATTGGATTTCTCTTTCTCTCTTATCAAATTCATACCTATCATTTTTCAGCAAATTCTTTGTCCCCGCCCGCCCCTTTTCGATTCCCTCATCATCATGGCCCATACCCATAGCCAAGACTTGGAAGCTCGCTTCAATACCTTTCACTCTAATTTAACAGAGACCCAACAAGAAGTGAGAAAACCCAGTGCCAGTATTTCCACCATCAATAAAAACATGCATTCCTCCATCNCTGTTAAATTAGAGTGAGAAAACCCAGTGCCAGTATTTCCACCATCAATAAAAACATGCATTCCTCCATCACTACCTCCATCGAGGAACTCAAACAAGACCTCAAACAAGACATTACTACGCATCTTGAATTTTTCAGTACGATGATCTGCACCAAGCTGCATATCCCGACAGGTCCTCCCTTATCTGACCCACCTTTTCATACCGAAAGTGAAACTTCCTCTCATTCCCATAATTTGTAGCCCCATAACTTTCAGCGTGACCTACGCTTTCCACGTGTGGATGTGACCAAATTTGATGACTCATATTCCACTGGCTGGGTAACTCAAATGCAACATTATTTCTCTTTGTATGACATTATGAATGAGTTTGAAAAACTCTGGTATGGTGTTCTCCATCTAGATCAAGAACGTTGGCAATGGTGGCAATGGAGAAAAAATGCCCGCCAAGGGTATGTTGCTTGGACACACTTTGTGGCAGAGATTTATGAATGCTTTGACAATGACACCAACCATTTAGGCCATTTGACAAAGTTGAAACAATTTGGCATAGTGGAAGACTTTATAGCTTATTTTGAGCGACTGGATTTTTGTACAGAGGGAATATCTGATGCTTTTTTCCAAGACTGTTTTATCAACAGCCTCAAGGATGAGATTTGTGCCTATGTCCTCATGGCTCGGCCTCAAAGTTGGGTGGAGGATACTAAAAGAGATAAGGAATCACAACAGGTTTTCTCTTCTCAAAACCGGAAACCCTCCTTTATTCCTCACACTAAACTAGTAAATCCTACTCCTCCTTCTACTCCACTAAAGATCCAAAAATTGACCAAGGCCAAAATGGTTGAATGACAACTCAAAGGCCTTTGTTATAATTGTGATGAAAAATATTTTCCGGGACACAAGTGTAAGGAACAAATGCTTTTTATGGCCATCTCGAAGGATGTTTTGGAAGATGATGTTGAAGCTCCAGTTGTGTGTATGTCACCTGAACCCACTGAAATAACCCCTGCCTCAGATCCTCCCGAGGTAGAACCAGTCATTTCCCTAAATGCTCTCACTAGATTCTCTGCTCCCCAAACCCTCAATATAATTGGTTACATCAAGCATAAGAAGGTCATCATTCTTGTTGATAGTGGAAGCACCCATAATTTTATTCATCGCCACATTGTCCAAGAAACTAATTTCTATATCCGCATAGTCAATAATTTCTAAATCATGATTGCCAATGGCGGGTCCATGAAATGTGGAGGGCGTTGTGAAAATGTGCATCGCCAAATTGGTGACTACCACCTGAAATCTCATATGTTTTCTATCGACATGGGAGGCTGTGACATTGTGTTGGGTGCATAATGGTTAAGGACTTTGGGTCCCATTCGCATGGATTTTAAGGAATTAACCATGCAATTTGACTAGGAGGACCAACAATATAAGTTCCAAGGAATCACCATCGGTTCCCCAGAGATCATTAGTTCCCATCGCATGGAAAACATGCTCAAAAAAGGTCATTCTGGCGTTATTTCCCAACTCCATGCCATACAAGCAACTGAGACACTCTCTGTGCCACAACACCTCCAATCCATCCTCTCTAAAGATCAAGTGGTTTTTTCCACTCCCCAAGGATTCCCTCCTTCCCATGGTGTTCATTATCATTCCATTCCCCTTGTCCAAGGAATCCTTCCTCCCAATATCTTTCCCTATCGTCACCCCCTTTCCCAAAAATATGAAATTGAGAAAATTGTTCAAGAACTGCTCAATGCAAGTGTTATCTGCCCTAGTACGAGCCCCTACACTTCTCATGTGGTCATGGTCCTTAAGAAATAAGGTTCTTGGTGCATGTGTCCTGACTTTTGCACCCTCAACAAACTCACCATTGAAGGAAAATTTCCCATTCCTGTCATTGATGACCTCTTGGATGAATTGAGTGGCGCCCAGTTCTTTACTAAAATTGATCTTCGTTCTAGCTACCGCCAGATCCATGTGAAAGAGGAATACATTCCTAAGACTTCCTTTAGAACTCATGAGGGACACTATGAGTTTTTGGGCACGCCCTTTGGCTTTTGTAATGCTCCCTCCACTTTCCAAAGCCTCATGAATCATGTTTTCCATCCTTTTCTATGTCATTTTTGGTTAGTTTTCTTTGATGACATCCTCATCTATAGAAAAACCTAGACATACCATCTTGCTCATATGGATCGATTTCTCCATCTACTCTATCAACACCAAGTTTTCCTGAAACAATATAAATGTGCTTTTGGCGCCTCGAAAGTCAAGTACTTGATTCATCTTGTTGGAAAGGCCAACGTCAGGGTGGATCCTAAAAATATTGAATCTATGCAAGACTGGCCTCACCTAAAGACTCTCAAAATATTGCATGGATTTCTGGGCTTAACAGGTTATTATCGCAAGTTTGTTAAGAATTATGGAAATATTGTGACACCTCTCACTACACTCCTTAAAAATAATTCTTTCACTTGGACTCCAGTAGATTCTTAGGATTTTCAAACCTTGAAGATGGCCATGTCCACCACTCCAGTCCCGACCCTTCCTAATTTCACAAAGACCTTTTTCATAGAATGTGATTCTTCAGGCAAAGGAATTGGTGTTGTCCTTATGCAAGAGGGTTGACCTTTGGCCTTTACCAGCAAACAATTGTCTGAGTGAAATTTGGGCAAATCAATCTATGAAAAGGAAATGTTGGCTATTATGCATGATATTGATATTTGATGCCCTTATCTATTGGGGAAATGCTTCCAAATCAAGAGAGATCATCAAATCCTCAAGTATTTTCTAGAACAACACATTTCCTCCCCAGAGCAACAACAATGGGTGACTAAGATCTTTTGATATGATTATGAGATCATTTACAAGAAAGACAAAGACAATGTGGTTGCGGATGCACTTTCCCGAAAATATGAAGATGAAGGGTCCCTTTTTTCTCTCTCCTTCATTGTACCAGATTGGCTCCAAGTTGTTCGCGAGGAATGGCTACACGGTCCCAAAAGTTTGCATTTGATACAACAATTGCATTCCAATTATCCATTTTCCCCAGGCTACTCTTGGCTCCATGATGAGCTTCGATACAAAGGTCGTTTATATTTAAGTAAACATTCAAAACTTAAATCCACGGTACTTTCTGAGCTTCATGCTACACCCACATCTGGGCACTCTAGGTTTACCAAAACCTATGACAGGGTCAAACTTTCTTTTTTTGGGGATGGTATGAAACAAGACGTTCATAATTTTGTGGCTGAATGTGATTTGTGTCAACACAACAAGGGAGAAACAATCAAATCTCCTGCCACACTATAACCGCTTCCAATTTCACCTTCTATTTGATGTGATATATCTATAGATTTTATTGTAGGCTTACCTAAATTAGGAAATAAATCAGTCATCATGGTGGTAGTTGATCGTCTTTCCAAGTATGCTCATTTATGTGCTCTTCAACGCCCATTTACATCATCCATTGTGGCTCAAATGTTCATGGATCAGGTCTTCATGCTTCATGGCATGCCGCATTCTATTGTTTCTGATCGTGACCCAAATTTCACCAACAATTTTTGGCAAGAACTGTTCAAGCTACAAGGCACCCAATTGCATCTCAACACAACTTATCATCCCTAGACTGATGGTCAAACTGAAGTTGTCAACAAGTTTTTGGAAACATATTTGAGGTTTTTTTCCACGAAAAGGAAAAATCAGTGGGATTAATGGTTACCACTAGCTGAATGGTGGTACAACACCGCGTACCATGCAACTACCTACATGACTCCTTTTGAAGCAGTATATAGACAAAATCCATCTTCAGTTCTCTCATATTTTCTAGGTGTCTCGAAGGTCCAGGTAATTGACCAAATGCTTACAGTTCGAGAGGATATTCTCCATACCCTCAAAGATAATTTGGTCATGGCCCAGAATTGGATGAAGCAACAAGAAGATCAAGGTCACTCTAAATGTCAATTTGCAGAAGAGGATCAAGTGTTTCTTCAATTGCAACCTTACAAGAAAAAATTCCTCAAGGATGACCATTGTTAGAAACTGGAGCCCAAATTTTATGGTCCTTATACCATTATCAAGTGTGTGGGATAGGTGGCCTATTAGTTAGCGTTTCCCAGTCATTCTAAGCTCCATCTTGTTTTTCATGTTTCCTGCTTAAAGAAGGTGATTGGAACTAAGTGCCAAACTCAAACCAACCTTCCTGAGTTGGACGAAGAAGGCTCCATTTGGCTACAACCACAAGCAATTTTGGACTAGTGTGAGTGTCGTTTGCGTCAACGAACCATCAAGGAAGTGTTATTCCAGTGGAAAGATACAACTCTAGAAGATGCCACTTGGGAACCAACTACCATTATGCAGCAATTTCCACATCTCAAGCCTTGAGGACAAGGTTTTTTTTAAAGGGGAGGACATGTTACAAACCTAACCCCTCACATAAGTAGAATAATATATTATGATGTAATACAGGTCAATATTAATAAGGCCTAGCAATAAGGAATAATAATTCCAATGTAAGAAGACCTAATAGAAGCTTCTGCTTCTAGAAGGATCTTCCTTTAGATGGTTATTTTGATAGACATATTTAGTATAAATAGGAGTCGAGGGTATGAGAAATTTTGTCTTGGATATTATTGTAATAGATATTTTCTCTATTGGAGGTTTCCCCTTGAAGAGGTAATTCAAAATTTATCTCAGTAATCAAAGTGCTCTTTCTGGTGTTATTCTGGTATCATTTTCGTATTATTATGGTGTTGTTCTAGTTATATTGTTGTTCATCTTCCATTTCTAGCTATTTATTTATGTTCTGCATACTTTTTTATATCTGGAATATTACAATATTAATGTTGGAACACCAAGGATTCTCATTTATGGAAATTTATTTCACAACTGACATCATTCTCATGCACACATGCATTCATTCCTTTATGGAATAATCAACAATTACTTACAACCAATAAGCAATGGTTCTTCTCTTCCCTTAATTCATTTCCAATGCCCAGACCATAAACAAGAATGCATGAGGAACCAAAATCAAATGATTTATTAGCCATTAATGAATAACAATGGTTGATAAAACAAAATTAAATGAGTGACTAATAATTAATGAGGAATCATGGATGATGAACCCCCAAACAACCAAAAACAAGGTTTATATAATTACATGCAATATATCACCACATGACCTTCCCCAAGAAGTTCATGTAACTTCTTTTCTCAACTAAATCCATTATGGTTGAACAAAATAATAATACAAATACTTAGCCCCTTTATCCCCTCCTCTCTCATGGAATCATAACCCCCTATCTCTGTCCTTGTCAATCTTGCAGCCAACGATGCATTTTTATTAATATTCAAAGCATTGCATTTCTAGGCACTCCAACATTTCAAATTTATAAGCACTATGGCCTTTCATCAAATAAAAAAAATATATTATTAATATGGGGACTCAAAACCATGGTATTACATTCCCCCCCTTATTTTGGCACCGTCCTCAGTGCATATACAAAACAAAAAAATCAAAATTTCCAAAGTCTTCAAAAAGTCACGGCTACTCTTCCCGAATGGCATCTTCATTCTCCCAAGTAACATATTTAGGATTGTAACAAATCCACTAAACCTTTACCAATCCTATGGCTTGATTCTAGATAACATTGACCTTCTTGTCCAATATGCGCACTGTCTGACCCTAAAATTATCCTTCTGGATCCACTTGAATCAAATTCCAATCAATAACATGGTTAGAATCATGTACATACTTTTTTAGCAAAGAAACATGAAATACATTATGCACATCCATGGAAGTAGGAAATACAAGCATGTATGTGACTGACCCTATTCTGGGCAATATCCCAAATGGACCACAGATGTAATACCCCTAGGTCGAACCCAACTATAAATGTAAATGAAAATGTACTTAAGATGGTGAGATTTTTTATATCATTTTTTGTATGCACCTTCCATGGTATAGTGCACACATGTACTACACACTAAAATGATGAAGTGTGCACATTCCAGGATACGACGTGCAACAAACTTAAGTGTGCACAATTTTAAGGCCATGGAGCCTTTGTGTATATGTTTTGTTTTATAGGTTGGTGAGCCAATTATTATAAGCTAGGAGGATTATGTTTTGTATTAGGCTAGAGAGCCTATATGCTAAAGGCCAGTGAGCCTATTTTTGTGTATGTCTCATCATTAATATAATACATTATTGCATGTAGACCGACCACAATAAATTAGTATGGGGGACTAAACTCCATTAGTTAGGGAAAGGGGGGTGGGATAAAATTTAAGGAAAAGGGACAAGATAAGGAGCTTAATCCAAAAAAGAATATTATATTAATATTCCTTAAAGTATAAAGTATGGATAATTATTTTATCCTAAGTTCTAAGGATGGGGACAAGTGGGCCAAAGTATCTCCCAACATGACAAGTGTCAAGTTGGGAACATGCATACATATAGCTCGGACTTAGTTCAATTTTCCTATAATTCCATCATCATTCACTCATTGATTGAGTTGTCCTTCGTACCATCCTATACCTGCACCTATATTTGTACCCATACTTGTATCTGTAACTGGTTAGCTTGGGAGCTGGACTGAAGAAGTGGGTTGTCAGGCCCATGGGATATTAAAGAGGCAGGTTGTCAGGCCCGTGAGAAATTCTCTCTAGGTGAGAGAATTGTTGGGAATTGATTTCCTAAAGGTGTTAAACTACAACTACAAGGCTTTGAGACTTCCTATCTGACCTATTGCTGAAGCCATGGAAGGGAAGTGGGGAAACCGAGGGACTGTTGAGCAAAGAAGGGGAACATTTCCTGGGGTGGGACAAGCATGTGGGGAATGAGGGACTGTAGGCTATTAGTTTCATTTGGCACCTATGACAAAGTATTTTCTGTTGTCTGTGGTACATCATCCTGGTTAGGAATCCCTTTACCCGGGTGGAGTTTAGTCCCATCTCGCGGGTGACCCACTGCTGAGAGTGATGATCAGTGTGGTCTAAGGATGGGAGGTTCATGGAAGGTCTGCATGCAGTTGGTGATATTATTACCAAGACAAGTGTCAATTGTGTATTAATTTATATGATGCATTATTATTTATGTGTTTGCTTTTATGGATTTTCCCTGTGTGTGGTTTATACCTGTCTTTATATTTATGGGTATTTCCTTTCTATGTTGCATGCATATGTTTAATGTTATTTCAATATGAATCTATGCATTTACATAATCTATTTGTATGTTTTATGTTTTATATATAAAGTTCCACAAGAGTTTCTGTGTGTATATGTTTAAATTTGCATACAGTTCGAAATTTTTTATGTGGCATAGCCCAGTTGCATGTTGGGGATGTTACAATATGGTATTAGAGCTTCAATTTTCAACACTGAACCTAGATGGGCCGAGCAAGTTGAGTTGAAGAGAAATTTCACAGAGGATTGATTTCAAAGTGACCAAATTTCAATTTACAAAGCGTCCATGGTAAAATTTGGAAGCAATTGCGTGGAATTGAGAAAATGCCCAAATTTTTGTTGTTAAATTCATGGAGAAATTGAGAAATTTGGCCAAGTGGTGAGATATTCAGATTTAAATATGTTCTAGAAAATTAACACCTAGAATTGGTTGAATTTGAAGTTACAGGGAAGCCATGATAGATGGAGCTAGATTTGTTGATTAAAATTCTCAATTTGTGAATTGAGTTTGGAAAATATTGGCACACGGGTGTGCACACTTAATTTTGGCACTGCGCGATGCAGAGTGGTAATGCGCAGAAAATTTTGGTGTGCGGGTGTGTGCACTAAATTTAGCATTGCCCAGTGTGGATTGAGTGGTGCATGAATAATACTAGCGCGGGTGGTGTGCGCATGCATAATAATGTCACACGTGGTGTACGCGGTATTGGTAGAGAGCAGAGGATTTTTTTTGGTGTATGCGCAATATGGGTATATGTTGTCGCGCAACAGTTTAGTTAATTTTGCGCATGGAGTAATGGTGTGTGGTGGGGGCGTACTAAAATTTGGCATGGTGCAATGCGTAGAGTAAAATGCACGTAGAATATTAGAGTGCAAGAAAAAATTTGCATGCAACATGTATTAGTGCATGAACCAAAATTGTGCATGGTGGATGTTGGCACACGACACAAAAGTAGTGCGCACCAGTTATTGGTGTGACAAAGAAGTGATCAAGATTGGTTATACATGTGCAGAGCATGCACTACCTTATGGTGTTGTTGCACATGCTAAATATGGGTGTACAGGTTCAAATTTGTGCGGGTGAAGTCGTTTGGATGGTCTACAACATGAAAAAACCAGTGAATTTCTGTGACATTTTATATTATTTGAAGGTCATCTTTTTGCAGCATGTTTTTGAGGCCCTAAACAATGTTTTTAGCTAATCAAAATCCCAGAGAATATAACTTAATTTAATAAATGTTTACACTTTGTGTCTGCAACTCAAATGAAAGAGCCCGGAGAGATCTTTCTAATGGTGCAAACCGTTCATCAAATGGAGCTTTTATGAGGAAGTTACAAGACAAACAGTGGAGGGTAAATTTTAAGACCCAACTAACTTCGAAGGGCCATAACTTTTTGCTCCGGAATAAGATAGAGGTGCAGGAGAAGTCAATGGAAATATATTGAAACATAGAAGAAAAAACTAGAGCTTAATTAAATTTATGGGCATGTTAAAAAGGTTTAATATGCAAAAGAAGGTACTTGTATCATTCCAGATCAAAAACACGAATTGGCCTAGAACTTCAATAGGCTGTAACTAGCATCCCAGAACCCCAAAAAAGGTGAAACTTGGAAAGGATGTCCAAAATATGTATATTAAGAACCAAATTGAGATCCTATGAAAACTCCAATGGAGTAGGTGCAAAAAATGCATAATTAAAGCGCAAAATTGCACCAAGTTGAAGAGTGGGCAGAAAAATTAAGGGACAATTTTCAAATAACCATAATGTTTTGCTCAAGACTCAGAATTGAGCATGGAAGCAGACGTTGGAAAGGTATTGGATAGTAGAATATAATTATTCACCCATAAAATTGATCTAAGCAATTATTTTTTCATGAAATTAGAAGAAATAATTCTGATATATTATTGAACTAGAATGGTTCATATTTTTCATGAAATGGTTGGAACAGTTAGCCTGACAAAGTGAAGATGAATGGAATATGGAATAAACTATGCATAAGCGACTTACATCCAAGAATATGAGATCATAGGGATGTATTTCCATTTGGGCATTGAAGGAACAAACTCCAATGGACATGGAGAAGGAAGGGATAAAAACATGAATATGGTAGAGACCATTAACAATTTGCAGAAGGATGTCCAAAGCCATAAAGATGATGATGAAAGGCCTATGAAATCCAAG
Source organism: Picea mariana (assembly GCA_032191745.1). Classification (NCBI taxonomy): domain Eukaryota; kingdom Viridiplantae; phylum Streptophyta; class Pinopsida; order Pinales; family Pinaceae; genus Picea; species Picea mariana. The sequence goes on from JASDQU010243550.1 coordinate 54,807, forward strand.
GAGCATTAGGAGGACTTCAACATGAATTTAATGATGATATTGAACATAATAGAAAATAAACTGGATAAGGAGAGTGGCTCAAGAAAATCAGTAAGTCACAAGTCTCCTGATGAGAAAAGAAGAACACAAAGTGTTAGAAGACATCACCATCACTCCCCGAGGCATTCCAATAAGAGAGCACACAAAAAATCAAGTCCATCCACTATCAGGAAGAATAAGAGGTTTGGGGTGGATGATCTACGAGGAGAAATGAAAAAAATAAAACCTCCCACATTTGATGGTGAGAACAAGAAGGATGAAGATGCAGAGACATGGATGTTGGGCATGAGAAAGTATTTTCAATTGTATAATTAGTCTTCTCATGCCGAGGAAATAATTGCCATCTATCCACTCAAGGGAAATGCATCCATGTGGTGGGATCAGCTTGTGCAGGTGCAATGCATTAAAGAGAAAAATGTTACTTGGAGGGAATTCAATAAGTATTTTGAAAATAAATACTTGACTAAGAGATACTATGACAAGAAAATGAAAGAGTTCTTTGAACTCAAACTTGGAAGTATGACCATAGATGAATATGAAATAAGGTTTTTAGAATTGTTGAAGTATGTTTCTTTCATCAAGGATGAGATAGTTAAGATTGATAGGTATTTAAGTGGATTTCCATCATTCATCAGTGACACAATAAAATATGATGATCCCAAAACATTGGAGGAGAGCATAAGGTGAGCTAAATTCCTATATGATCAACAAAAAGCAAGGCCAACCTTCCAAAAATCTTGGGAAGACAAAAATAAATTCAAGATGGATCAGAGGAAGAAGGGAACTAAGCCACCATTCTTCAAAAATAATCCTCAGGGACAACCAACTTCTAGAGAACCCAGAATGATGAAGATAGGGGGTCAAATGCCAATGCAACCACCTATTCAATGTTGGGATTGTAAAGGAGATCATATGTTTAGAGATTTTCCTCACAGAGGTGAAAAAGTGAGGACTATTTACATTGTACAAAAAGATGAAATAGTGGAATACATGGGCATAAATGTACCAAGGATCTATGCATCCCTGGACAAAAAGAAAACAAAGTATCAACCACATATGATTGAAGTGGAAGGTATGATCCACAACCAAGCCATTGTTATTTTAACTGATTCAAGAGCTAGTCATAGTTAAATACATCCTAAGATGGTGGAAAGTTTGCATTTGCCAAGAAGAAAGCATGAAAAATCTTGGTTGGTGAAACTGGTTACCAGAGCCAAAAGAAAAGTTAATGAGATGGTTATGTCATGTCTTATGGACATGAATGGACTCAACATCATGGCAGATTTAAACATCTCGACTTTAGGTTCCTATGACTGTCTAATTGGGATGGATTGGTTGGACCAACATCATGCTATCCTAGACTATCATAACAAGGAATTTAATTTCTTTTATGAGGAAGGGAACCTAAGTACAGTGCAGGGAATTCCCAAGGCAGTAACCATCAGAGAAATTTTAGCATTGTAGCTGAAGAAATGTTACAGAAAAGTGTGTCAAATATTTGCAACATATATGGAAGAGACACCTAAAGATAAGGTGTCAAATATTGAAGATTATGAAGTCCTAAAAGAGTTTGAAGATGTGTTTAAGGAAATACCAAGATTACCCCCTAAAAGAGACATTGATTTTTCCATAAATTTGATGTCTGGAGAAGCTCCAATATCCAAGACTCCTTACAGGATGAGTACACCAGAATTGAAGGAGTTGTAAATGCAACTTGAATACATCCTAAAGAAGGGGTATATACGCCCAAGTGTGTCACCTTGGGGTGCCCATTTTTATTTGTGAAGAAAAAATATGGAACATTGAGACTTTGCATTGACCTTAAGAAGTTGAACAAGGGAACTGTGAAGAATAAGTATCCTTTGCCAAGGATTGATGACCTCTTTGATTAGTTGAAAATGCAAAAAATTTCTCCAAGATTGATCTTAGGTCCAGTTATCATCAAGTAAGAATTAAAGAAGAAGACATCAACGAGACTGCTTTCTGAACAAGGTATGGTCATTATGAATTCACAGTGGTGCCCTTTGGATTATCAAATGCACCAGTTGTCTGCATGTGTTTAATGAATGGTATTTTCAGAGAATACGTAGATAAGTTTTTCATTATATTTTTAGATGACATTATTATATATTCTAAGTCAGAGGAAGAGAATGAAAAACAATTGAGTATGTTATTACAAGTTTTAAGGGAGCATCAATTGTCTACCAAATTGAGAAACTTCTCATTTTATCAGAAGCAAATTCATTATTTGGGGCATATCATTTCGGAGGAAGGGATAATAGTGGATCCTAAGAAGATAGAATCCATTAGAGGATGGTTAGTGCCAAAGAATGTTACAGAGGTCAGATCATTAATGGGCCTTGCAAACTACTATAGGAGATTTATTGAAGGATTCTCAAAGATTGCACACTCAATCACTTCCTTGCAAAAGAAAGGTGTGAATTTTCAGTGGACATTGGATTGTGAAAAGAGTTTCCAACACTTGAAGCAATTATTAACTAGTGCTCCAATTTTAAGGATTGTAGATCCAAATGAAGACTTCATTGTATGCATAGATGCATGTAAAGAAGGACTCGTTGGAGTCCTCAGTAAAATTGGATTTGTTGTAAGTTATGAATCAAGAAAGTTGAAGGAGCATGAAAGGCACTATTCCACTCATGATTTGGAGTTGGCAGCCATAGTGCATGCCTTGAGGAAGTGGAGGCACTACCTCATGGGGAAAAGGTTTGAGCTAAGGCTAGACCATAATGATCTGAAATATTTATTTGAACAACCAACTCTAAATGCTAGGCAAAGCAGATGGTTAGAATTTCTCAGTGAATATGAATTTGATATAAAGCATATCAAGGGGAAAGAGAACAAAATGGTTGATTCACTCAGTATAAGAGTGTTTTATTTGGATGCTACAACCATTAGCATGTACCAATCATATTTGAAATACATAATTTTGGAGGCTACAAAGTCAGATTTGCAATATAAGGAATTAGTGGGAAAATTACAACAAGGTATTTTGCAGTAGAAAATTGAAAACTTTAAGCTAGAAAATGAATAAATTTTCATATACAGGAGCATAATTTATGTACCAAATTCCCAGGAATTGAAAAATCTAATATTGAGAGAAATACATAATGTACCTTATGTTGGGCACCCAAGTTATCAGAAAACTATTGCATCTATCAAGAGCCAATATTATTGGCCATGAATGAAGAAATAAGTTGTTGATTTTATTGCCAAATGTTTGGAATATCAAAAGGTAAAGCATGAGAATAGACACATAGCTAGTTTTATACAACCATTCCCCATTCCTGAGTGGAAATGAGAATTTGTAACAATGGATTTCATCACCAAACTGCCCAGAAAAAACAAGCAACAAGATTTTATCATGGTAGTGGTGGATAAGCTTACTAAATATGCCCATTTTATTCCAGTAAATCTCACTCACAAGGAAATCAACATTACTGATGTTTATATGAGAGAAATTGCTCGATTACATGGCATACCCAAGACAATTGTATCTGACAAAGATCCAAAATTTACCTCAAATTTTTGGAAGGGTTTGTTTAATGGATTTGGAATAAATTTAAATTTTAGTAAAACTTATCATCCTGAATCAGATGGACAAACAAAGAGGGTGAATCAAGTGATTTAGGATATGTTGAGGATGTATGTGATGGATAAACCATCAAAATGGAAAGACTACCTACACTTAGTAGAGCTTTCTTATAAAAATGGGTACCAAACATCTCTAAAGATGAGCCCATTTGAGGCAATTTATGGCAGAAAGTGCAACACACCGGTAAGATGGGATAAACCAATAGATACATAAGTGGTTGGGCCAGATTTACTCAGGGAAATGGAGGAAAAAATGTTGAAAATAAAATAAATTAAAGGTTGCCCTCTAGTTTCTGAGGCTACAACCCGAGGGAATCTCCAACTCCCCAATTCTCTGGCTACAACCAGAAGGAGGATAAAACCCTCTATGTTCTCTCGCTACAAATCGAAAGGTCGCTACAACCACCTGTCCTTTACCCACCCAACCACCCTGAGAATTACATTCATTGGAAGCACCAACTTCCTTTGTTTTCCAATTGCAACTAGAAGGAGGCTTCAACCCCCTAGTTTCTCAGGCTACAACCTGAGGGAAGCTCCAACTCCCCAATTCTCTTCCTACAACTAGAAGGAGGCTACAACCCCCTATGTTATCTGGCCACAACTGAAATGTGGCTACAACCACCTGTCTTTGCCCCGTCCAACCACCCTGAAGTAGAAGTAGAATGATAGAACCACTGTCACATTATCACTGTGAGATATATTGTTGTAAACCTATACCAATCAACCTGTAATCAACCTGTAACAACCTGTACCAATAATATGTGCAAACATGTACCATACATGCATCAAATACACATAAACTATAAATAATCAAGATGTACCAACATCATCAACTATACACCTCATGTATGTGCCAACTCATCAACTACTTGTCTCAACCATGTACTCAACATGTACCTCAACCAAAATCCCTCATCAATTTCATCATCCAAATCTGAGTTGTAACTCTATAATAGACCTGGTGTATATGATCACATACCTGCAAACCTTCCTTAACTTTAACAACAAGAGACTATCATTTTATCAAACTTTACTTTAGTCTCACATGACCAGTTTTGGATTAGTCAACAACCCTAACTTGCAATAATCATAACTATGTACATGTACTGAATAAAGATGTGAAAATGGTACAAAATGTTATTCAGTGTCTTTTATGCAATTCCTCCATATTTCACTACTTGGAACCTCTTAGAAAAGGAGTTATAGAAAAAATGACATACCCTGTTGAATTATGTCTTATTCTAGAGAGAGAACTTGTAGAGCATGCCACACACAGAATAATTTTTGTATGGATCTGAAAATTGTACACATAATACTACAGAATATACTCTAACCAATACATTTGTTCTTACTTAATTTGGATCTTTTATTAAGAAGTTATGACATTTTTACCCAAAACACCCATTTTAGACTAGTTTCAGGACTAGCCACAAACCCTATTTTCTACGGCATGTAACTCCAAAAATACAACGCCCCACAAGTGGAAATTTGTATCACAACTACTTGGATATGTTTTCACAATGGCCTACCAATTTTAGGTTCTGAATCATTCTAGAAAAATAATTATTACAAAAATGGTGAGATGACCTGTAAATAACATACCCTAGAAAGCATCATTAAAAGACTTTATCCTTCCTTGAATTTCGGCCTTCTTTACTTCACCTTCCCTCTAAAATTTGACTTAGATATCCTTTGGTTACCTCAGTCACCTATAGATATTCAATATGGTCAAGTGTGATTAAAATGAGAGATCCTTGCCTCTTATTTATACTTTCATGTAGCTTTCTCAGGGGGTTACCTTTTAACCATCTTAACCCACTTTCCTTATTTTATGGTTAACCCACTTCTAACCACTTGTCCAATTAGTAATTTATCCATTAAATTTATTATTTAAATAATTTCTTTTGTATTCACTTTGAATTATAGTACACTTATCACTTCACTTTATTATTTACCTTCTAAAATCTCTTAAAGCACTTTGACTACTTTGACCTTTTGGGGCTTCTAGATGACTCATGAGGGTTCTCCAACTTCACATGGCCATAACTCTCTAATCGGGAGGAGTTGTGTGATGTTCCACATACCACCAAAAATGACATGATATGAACTATCTATCCAGAATATTCTTACCTGCAAATATATCAAAACTCATACCATTATCCATCAAACAAACTTGGTTCCATTACCTAAACCTTTCTCCAACTTCACATGGCCATAACTCTCTATCCGTGAGGAGTTATGTGACTTCCACATACCACCGAAAATGGCATGACATGTACTATCCATTTGGAATAGTCTTACCTGCAAATATATCAAAACTCGTACCATTATCCATCAAACAAACTTGGGTCCATTACCCAAACCTTTGTGCTACTAGACTTTCTTCAAGGGGTGACATCAATGACAACCAACCCAAATAATCAACAATATCCCCCTTTTGGATTGATTTCAACACTCTGACACAATACTAAAGTCATATCACTCATGCTCCCCTGGAACCATTCCTCTATGCTCTTTCTCCAAGCATGTACCTTTGCATCTGATAAATCTCCCCCCCTTAGACATCAATGGAAAAGGTATCTTTCCATCTGGGGTTGCTCCCCCTAACTGAACAGTCCTTGGGAATACTCCCCCTAATTGAAATCTTCTTGAAACTGATCTCCCAATCTGATAAGCATTCAAAAGGATTCATTTTTGAGTAGAAATTACTTCGAGTCTCTGGAGAATATAATCAAAGGCTTCCCATGTAAGCGATTTTGTAAATATGTCTGCCACTTGTTCTTTTGTGCCTAAATATTCAAGTCTGATGTTCTTATCTACGCCTTTTTCCTGTAGAAAGTGATACTTGATTGGAATGTGCTTCGTCTTGGAGTGCATCATCGGGTTCTTTGAGATACTGATGGTGCTTGTATTATCAAAATAGATTGGAATGGGCTCATCATACTCAACTTGTATATCTGTCAGAGTTTGTTTCATCCATATAACCTGTGTACAACATGTTGCTACTACAATATACTCTGCCTCGGCTGTAGATAAGGATACTGATGATTGTTTCTTTCTTAGCCATGATACTAAACAATCACCCAAGTAGAACATTGCTCCACTGGTGTTTCGTCGGTCATCAATGAACCTGCCCAATCTACATCTATGTAGGAAATAAGTGATAGATCCTTTCCTTTTGGATACCATAATCCAAACTCTTATGTTCCTTTCATATATCTGAAAATCCTCTTCACTGCTAAGACATGTGATTCCTTTGGTGCTGCTTGAAATCATGCCACATGTCCAACTACCTGCATTACATTTGGTCTGGATGTTGTCACATATAGCAAGCTGCCAATCATCGACCTGTATTTCCTTTGGTCTTTATACTTTGAATCATCATATTTTCTAAAAAATCTAAGACATATAAGATAAACATTCAAAAGGATTCATTTTTGAGTAGAAATTACTCTGAGTCTCTGGAGAATATAATCAAAGGTTTCCCGTGTAAGCAGTTTTGTAAATATGTCTGCCACTTGTTCTTTTGTGCCAAAATATTCAACCTTGATGTTCTTCTCTACACCATTTTCCCGTAGAAAGTGATACTTGATTGGAATATGATTCGTCTTGGAGTGCATCATCGGGTTCTTTGATATATTGATGGCACTTGTATTTCAAAATAGATTGGAATGGGCTCATCATACTCAACCTGTATATCTTTCAGAGTTTGTTTCATCCATATAACCTATGTACAACATGTTTCTTCTACAATATACTCTGCCTCGGCTATAGATAAGGATACTGATGATTGTTTCTTGCTTAGCCATGATACTAAACAATCACCCAAGTAGAACGCTTCTCCACTGGTGCTTCGTCAGTCATCAATGCAACCTGCCCAATCTACATCTCTGTAGGAAATAAGTGATAGATCCTTTCCTTTTGGATACCATAATCCAAACTCTTATGTTCCTTTCAGATATCTGAAAATCCTCTTCACTGCTAAGACATGTGATTCCTTTGGTGCTTCTTGAAATCATGCCACATGTCCAACTACTTGCATTACATCTGGTCTAGATGCTGTCACATATAGCAAGCTACCAATCATCGACCTGTATTTCCTCTGGTTTGTAGACTTTGAATCATCATATTTTCTCAACTTGCAACTGGTTTTCATAGGAGTGGTAATTGGTTTGCAATCTTCCATTATGAACATCTTTAGCATTTCTTTGATATAATTAGTTTGAGAAATAAAAATTCCTTGGTTTCTTTAACGTATCCGAGGACCCAGAAAGAAGGATGGTTCTTCGAGCAATGACATTTCAAATTCGTTCTGCATATCCTTTACAAATTTCTGGCTTAACCTGTCAACATTGCTTCCAAAAATAATATCATCAACATAAACTTCAATTAATAAAATAATTTCTTGAGTTACCTTGATGTAGAGGTTGTTGTTTTCACTTCCTTTTCTAAACCCTACCTGTTGTAGATATTTATCCAGTCTAGAGTACCATGCTCTAGGAGCCTGTTTTAGACAATACAAGGCCTTCTTCAATTTACACACATAATCTGCATTCTCTGTCAACTGAAATCCTTCTGGTTGTTCAACGTAGACTTCTCCTTCAAGTTCCCCGATCAGAAAAGATGATTTCACATCCATCTGATACACTTTAATATTCTTGGAGAATGCATAATCTAGGAGTAATCATATGGCTTCCATTCTGGAAACTAGAGAAAATGTCTCTTCAAATTTGATTCCTTTAACCTGTGTGTATCCTTTACATACCAATCTAGCTTTGTTCCTTGTAACCTGTCTATCTTCATTCAATTTATTTATGAATACCCACTTTGTGCCAATCACATTCTTATTCTTTGGTCTTGGAACCAATTCCCAAGTGTCATTCTTCTCTATTTGATCCAATTCTTCATCAATGGCCTTATTCCAAAATTCATCCTTCCTGGTCGCTTCAAAACTGTTTGGTTCAATCGTATATGAGAGTGCTAGGTGCATTTGTTCTAGTGAACAAATTCTTCTTCTAGTCTCAACTCCTGCATCTTTGTTTCTGATAATCAGATCTAAAGGATGATTCTTCTGTACTCATTTCCTAGGTTTCTTTGGAGGCACTTACTGAACTTGTTCTTCTAATTCTATCCGATCCTCTAAATCTTCCCCTTCTACTTCTTCTTTATCTTATGCTTTTTCTTCGTAAAGTTGTTCCATTGATTCATTTTCTTCTTCCTTTAATTCTCGTCCACCTGTTTGATCAATTGTTACATTGATTCTTTCTACAAGTTTGTTCAACCTCATATTGTAACACTTGTATTATTTCCTTGTACTTGAGTAACCAACAAGTACTCCTTTGTCCACACAAAAGTCAAACTTTCCCATTCTGTCATCTTCTCTTTTGATGTATCATTTTCTTCCAGATACTGTGAAGTGCTTCACATTTGATGGTTTTCCTTTCCATAGCTCGTAGGGAGTTTTGTCAGTGTTTTTTCTAAGCATTAATTTGTTTTGAATGTGAACCGTTATATGCACTGCATGTGTCCAAAATATATCTGTCAATTGGAATCCATTAACATTGTTCGAGCCATTTCTTGTATTGTCCTATTCTTTTTTTCAACAACTCCATTTTGTTGAGGTGTCCTAGCAACAAAGAATTGCCTTTTTATTCCATGCCTGATGCAGTAGCCTATAAATTCCTTTGAAGTGAACTCTCCTCCATTATCAGATCTCAAACATTTGATTTTTGAATCCATTTCATTTTCAACCATTTCCTTATAGACCTTCAAGTTTTCAAAAGCTTCTCACTTATTCATGAGAAAGAAAACTGCAGTCATTCTTGTATAATCATCAACTAATAACATAAAGTATTTCTCACCTTTTAAACCCTTTGTTTTAGTTGGTCCAACTAGATAAGTATGCACAATTTCCAGTGGTCTTGTCGTTGAATATTATTTTGATTTAAACATAGTCTTTGTTTTCTTTCCTTGTTGACAATGCTTGCATAAAGTGTTGGTTGGTTTCATTATCTAGGGAGTTTCTCTAACTGCTTCCTTTTTTTTGACTTTTACAAGGTTATCAAAGTGTATGTGACCCATTCTTTTTTTCCATATCAAACTTTAATCTTCTTTTCCTAGACAACACTTTTTATTTCCAATTTCACTTAGTACATATATGTGTTGGTAGCCAACTATTTTTTTGTATTACTATAAAAACGTTGCCTACACCTCTTGTCTTCTAAGCGACAAATCGTCGTCGCACTACGCTTCAAGACATTTGTTTCTTTTTGCGACAATTGCAAATTTGATTTTGATTTGATTTTTCACAACTGAAAGTGTGAAAACACCTCTCTCGTTGTTTGGACTGTCATCATCTTTTATTGATTTGCTGAAAGACATGTGACCATTGGTTTATCACTTCACTGCAAAGGGTTCTTTCAAACTATAGCCATTCACTTTAACTGTGCAACTTGATTTCTCTAGGGAAAGTGATGTCATAAATTTCTTAATTGCTTTTGGTTTTGTATGTGACTCAATTCTTATTA